>JAJIBD010005856.1:0-119572 GCA_021461705.1 Cryptotis parvus | reverse complement strand
TCATTCTGGCGCTCACTCACCTTCTCCAGGGCTGCCCTGCTATGTGCCTGCATCTCCAGTAGCCCTGTAGCAGGAAGAAGCTTGTGTCCCCAGGGCCACAGGCAGCCAAGCTACCAGGCGCCAAGGCAGGTCTGCCGGGCACATGCTCAGTGCTGCAGCCCTACAAAGGTCTTTGCCTTACACCAGCAAAGCAGGTGCTTTCGGAAGCCATCAGGCTAGCCCCGGCCATAGCTCCAAAAGCGCCCTGTCCGGAAGTGTTTGATGGTTACAAACTACTCTCCAGAAAACAGCTCACTAAACAATATAAGGCATGGTCCTAATTTTCTAAAGTAGAAGTTGCAGAACTAGTCATGATTGGAAAGACGTCAGTAAGACTGTGGATATGGTTGTCTCTGTGCTAGGGTTACAGGTGGTATTTTGGTTATCTGAATTTACGGGGTTTTCACCATTGGCCCCTGTTTCTTTCAGAAAGACGGAGAGAGAATAATCGGTGTTTGCATCTCCCTCTTCCTGATGCTCTATGATCAGGTAAAAAGCTATGGGGCCGGAGCAATAGTACAGTTAAGGGCATTTTCCTTGCATGCAGCCAATCCAGGTGGGATCTCTGACACTCCATATGCTCCCTGAGCACCACCAGAAGTGAACCCTGAGTGTAGAGCCCGGGGAATAAGCCCTGGGGGTGGGGCCCAGGGACATCTTCAAATGTTTTCATATTGTTAAAGCAACATGTACTTGTCAACATGAAGAATCAGAAAGGACAAACCTACGAAAAGCAGCAAATCAGAAACATTCCCCGTTCCCCAAAAGGGTGGGTCTTTTGGGGGAGGTGGGGGCAGGAACACCCATTACTGGAAACAGGAGTTTGGAACTGAGACTCCCCACCCCTTTAGTGATGACCAAATAGCTCCGGTCGTGGAGCGCGTCCTGTGACTAGAGCGACTAGCTTCTGAACAGGCCCGTGCCACGGTGAGTCGGAAGCACACCGCTAGGGGTGGGGCCTCCGGACAAGAGCTGTGCCCGTCTCCAGGTCATTCCCACACACACAGGCACTCCAGGCTGCGCGTCTCCAGGTCATTCCCCACACGCACGCACAGGCACTCCAGGCTGCGCGTGTCCAGGTCATTCCCACACACGCACAGGCACTCCAGGCTGCGCGTCTCCAGGTCATTCCCACACACACGCACAGGCACTCCAGGCTGCGGCGTGTCCAGGTCACTCCCCACACACGCACAGGGCACTCCAGGCTGCGCGTCCAGGTCATTCCCACACGCATGCACAGGCACTCCAGGCTGTACGTCTCCAGGTCATTCCCACACATGCATGCACAGGCACTCCAGGCTGCGCGGTCTCCAGGTCATTCCACACACGCACACACAGGCACTCCAGGCTGCGCCGTGTCCAGGTCATTCCCACACACGCACAGGTACTCCAGGCTGCGCGCCTCCAGGTCATTCCCACACACACACACAGGCACTCCAGGCTGCGCGCTCTCCAGGTCATTCCCACACGCATGCACAGGCACTCCAGGCTGCGTGTCTCCAGGTCATTCCCACACACGCACAGGCACTCCAGGCTGCGCGTCTCCAGGTCATTCCCAAGCGCACACACAGGCACTCCAGGCTGCGTCGTCCAGGTCATTCCCACACGCACGCACAGGCACTCCAGGCTGCGCTGCGTCCAGGTCATTCCCACACGCACGCACAGGCACTCCAGGCTGCGCGCGTCCAGGTCATTCCCACACACGCACAGGCACTCCAGGCTGCGCTGCCTCCAGGTCATTCCCACACACGCACAGGCACTCCAGGCTGCTGCGTCTCCAGGTCATTCCCACACACGCACAGGCACTCCAGGCTGCACGTCTCCAGGTCATTCCCACACACACACACGCACAGGCACTCCAGGCTGCGCGGCGTCCAGGTCATTCCACACACACACGCACAGGCACTCCAGACTGCGCGTCTCCAGGTCATTCCCTACACGCATGCACAGGCACTCCAGGCTGCGTGTCTCCAGGTCATTCCCACACGCATGCACAGGCACTCCAGGCTGCGCTGCGTCTTCAGGTCATTCCCACACACACGCACAGGCACTCCAGGCTGCACGTCTCCAGGTCATTCCCACACACATGCACAGGCACTCCAGGCTGCACGTGTCCAGGTCATTCCCACATACACGCACAGGCACTCCAGGCTGCGCCGTCTCTAGGTCATTCCCTACACGCACGCCACAGGCACTCCAGGCTGCGCGTGTCCAGGTCATTCCCACACGCACGCACAGGCACTCCAGGCTGCGCTGCCTCCAGGTCATTCCCACACGCACAGGCACTCCAGGCTGCACGTCTCCAGGTCATTCCCACACGCACGCACAGGCACTCCAGGCTGCGCCGCCTTCAGGTCATTCCCACACACGCACAGGCACTCCAGGCTGCGCCGCTTCAGGTCATTCCCACACGCACACACGCACAGGCACTCCAGGCTGCGCGCCTCCAGGTCATTCCCACACACGCACAGGCACTCCAGGCTGCGCATCTTCAGGTCATTCCCACACACACGCACAGGCACTCCAGGCTGCGCCGCGTCCAGGTCATTCCCACACACACGCACAGGCACTCCAGGCTGCGCTGGCCTCCAGGTCATTCCCACACACGCACGCATAGGCACTCCAGGCTGCGCGTCTCCAGGATCATTCCCACACACGCACAGGCACTCCAGGCCGCTGCGGTCTCCAGGTCATTCCCACACACACGCACAGGCACTCCAGGCTGCACATCTCCAGGTCATTCCCACACACGCACAGGCACTCCAGGCTGCGCTGCCTCCAGGTCATTCCCACACACGCACAGGCACTCCAGGCTGCACGTCTCCAGGTCATTCCCACACACGCACAGGCACTCCAGGCTGCGCATGTCCAGGTCATTCCCACACACGCACAGGCACTCCAGGCTGCGCTGTCTCCAGGTCATTCCCACACACGCACAGGCACTCCAGGCTGCGTGTCTCCAGTCATTCCCACGCGCACACATAGGCACTCCAGGCTGCGCGTCTCCAGGTCATTCCCACACGCACGCACAGGCACTCCAAGTTCAAGGCCCACCCTGCCAGCACCTTGCCCCCCCAAATTCCTCCTACCCTGAGGGAAGGAAAGCAGGAAAGTTCCTCCTCCCCACCGTGGCCGCTGCAGGCCCCACACCCACTGGATTCGCACCCTCCTCAGAACCCTCAGGCAGAGAATGTTCCCGGCACTGCCGTGCAAGTCAGAGGGTTCCCGGTTTCTTCAGACGCCGAGATGGAGCCCTGGCCCCGGGCCCAGGGTCGAGACCTCTCTGTTCCCAGGCATCAGGAACTAAGCTGCTCGCCCCAAATGCTAAAGGAAATGTTTCTCAAAACTTCAAATCGTTTGGCTCCTTTCTCTATGACTCCTCTTAGTGCTAATAACTCGAGGGTCTTTATTTGAAGCTTCCTCAGGGTCAGGCAGAGGAGCCGGCAGGTAGAAGCAATTGTCCCCACTGGCAAGGCTTCAGAACCAGCGAGATCTGTCCAGTCAGCATGGACTGAGAGAGCAGGAGTTCCGTCAGCACTGCCTGAACCCCGAATTCAGCCCTTCACCCTCTCTGCAGGCCAGCAGGGAAGGAGACGACTAACCAGATGGTCTCCCTGATGTCATTTGCAAGACAGCGAATTTCTTCCATGGAGCCCTTTCCTGCTGGGAGATTTCTAAGCCTTTGGCAAATACAACTCAATCCTTGACACATCACAAGGAAGATGAGCGCTTAATGCTTTGCCGGTGAGGAAATGTGGCTCAGAGAGGTGAGTAAATCTACCCAAAGACACACAGCGAGTGGTGGGATGTGGATGTGTTCCTGCTCTAGAGTTCAGATCAGGGTCCTTCAATCAGAGGCCACGGACAGGTGCCTGGCCCTGGGGTTAGGGAAGGCCGGAAATACTGGCCAGCCCAGTTATCATCGCTGCTCTGTGGATGGGTGCGCGGCAGGTGCAAGGCCACAGGTGAGAGCGGCTGGAGAACACTGTTCCCAGATGCCTCTCGGAGCCCGGGCCAGTTGCCTCTCCCACTCCCTGCTCCTCTGACTTTTTACATCGACACCTTCCACCTTATCTTTCTGCATGTCCACTTCTGACTCCCTCATCCCTCTCAGGTGAGAGATAGAGCGGAGAGTGAGATAGAGATAGTGAGAGAGACAGAGAACTAGCAAGTGAGAGCGAGATAGAGAACGAGAGAGCAAGAGTAAGCTAGAGTGATGAGAGAGTGAGAGAGAGCAAGAGAGAGTGAGAGAGCAAGAGCGAGAGGAGTGAGAAAGCTAGTGAAAGAGTGAGATGGAGTGAGAGAGTGAGAGAGCGGGAGAGAGAAAGAGAAAGCGAGAGAGATAGAGCAAGAGAGAACAAGACAGAGAGAGTGAGACAGAGCTGGCAAGATAGAGGCGAGAGAGTGATAGAGCGAGAGTGAGAGAGGAGAGAGAGTGAGAAAGCGAGAGCAGCCAAGAGAGTGAGAGAGTGAGAGATAAAATGACCAAGAGAGCAAGTGAGAGAGCAAGAGAGTAGTGAGAGAATGAGAGAGAAGCATGAGAGAGAACAAGAGAGAGAACAAGTGAGAGTGAGCAAGAGAGAGAGCAAGAGAGAGAACAAGTGAGAGTGAGCAAGAGAGCAAGCGAGAGCAAGAGAGATCAAATGAGAGAATGAGCGAGAGCGAGCAAGAGAGAGAACAAGAGAATGAGTGGGAGAGCGAGTAAGAGAGCGAGCTAGACAGAGCAAGCAAGAGTGAGAGAGCAAGATAATGAGTGAGAGAGTCAGAGAGCATGAGAGAGTGAGAGCGAGCAAGAGAGTGAGTGAGAGCAAGCGAAAGAAAGCGAGAGCGAGATACAGAGCAAGATAGAGTGAGAGAACAAAACCAGAGAATGAGCGAGAGATCACGAGCAATAGCGAGCGAGAGTGAAAGAGAGCAAGAAAGTGAGCGAGCAAGAGGGGCTGGAGCGATAGCCCAGCGGATAAGGTGTTTGCCTTGCACGCAGCCGGCCTATGCCGACCTAGGTTCGATCCCCGGCATCCCATATGGTCCCCCGAGCACCGCCAGGAGTGATTCCTGAGTGCAGAGCCAGGAGTAACCCCTGAGCACTGCCGGGTGTGACCCAAAAAGCAAAAAAAAAAAAACAAAGTGAGCGAGCAAGAGAGAGCGAGAGTGAGAGAATGAGTGAGAGCGAGAATGAGTGAGAGAGCAAGTGAGAGCGAGAGAATGAGCAAGAGTAGAGAACGAGTGAGAGAGCGAACAAGAGAGCGAGGAACTGAGTGACAGAGTGAGCAAAAGAGAATGAGAGTGTGAATGAGAGAGCAAAAGAGCGAGTGACAGAGAGCAAGTGAGCGAAGCGAGAGTGAGCTGGATAGAGCAAGAGAGAGTGAGTGAGGAGTGAGTGAGAGCATGTGAGAGAGCACGTGAGAGTGAGCGAGAGCAAGAGATCGAAGTGAGAGAGCAAGTGATAGCTAGCAAGAAAGAGCGAGAGAGCAAGAGAATGAGCAGGAGAGTGAGAGAGAAATGAGTGAGAGAAGCAAGAAAGAATGAATGAGAGAGTGAGCGACAGCTTACTAGAGAGCGAGTGAGAGTGAGCAAGAGAGCAAGTGAGAGAGCAAGTGAGAAAGAATGAGAGAGTGAGCGGAGAACAAGCGAAAGAGTGAGAGAGATCGAAGAGAGAATGAGTGAGAGAGCAAGAGAAAGCAAGAGAGCAAGTGAGAGAGTGTGAGAGCAAGTGAGAGAAAGCGAGAGAAGAAGTGACAGAAAGAGAATGAGCAAGAATGAGTGAGAGAGAACGAGAGAGTGAGCGAGAGAATGAGTGAGAGAATGAGCAAGAGAGAGCAAGAGAGAATGACAGTGAGCAAGAGACTGAGTGAAAGAGCGAGAGAGATCGAGGAGAGAATGAGCGAGAGCGATAGAGAAATAGAGAAAATGAATAGAGAAATGAGAGAATGAGAGCGAGAGAGAATGAGTGAGCAAGAGAACGAAAGCAAGGGGATCGAGTGAGAGAATGAGTAAGAGTAAGAGAGAGGCTAGGGCAAGGGAGAGTGAATTGTGTCCTCTTGTAGGTACAAGTTTTTATTCCCACCAAGTCTCTCAATAAATGGATTTTTAAATGTTCAAAAAAGGAGAATGAGCAAGAGAGAGAGAGAGGAGTGAGAGAGAATGAGAATGAGCTATTGAAAGAACAAGAGTGAGAGAATGAGTGAGAGAGTGAGAGAGCAAGTGAGAGCGAGAGCAAGCAAGAGAGGCGAGAGAACGAGCGAGAGGTCGAGATAGAACGAACATGAGAGTGAGCGAGAGAGCGAGTGATAGCAAGTTAGAGAGCAAGTGAGAGTGAAAGAGCGAGAGAGAGATGACGAGAGAGTGAGAAAGCTCTCGAGAGTGCAAGAGCGAGTGAGCTCGAGAGAGCGAGAAAGTGAGCAAGAAAAATTGAGAGAATGAGAGAGAGCAAGAGCTAGAGCGAGAGAGTGAGAGCAAGCGAGAGAGATCTAGCAAGAGAGAGAGCAAGAGAGCGAGAGTGAGAGACAAAGTGAAAGAGTGAGAGGTGATAGAGAAAGTTAGAAAGCGAGGGGGGGAGAAAGGAAGAGAGAGAGAAAGAAGAGGGAGAGAAGAAAGAGTGAGCGAGCGAGTGAGAGAGATAGAGTGAGAGCGAGCGAGCGAGAGAGAGAGAGAGAGAGAGAGAGAGAGAGGTGGGACTTCTTTTTTCCCGCCAAGTTCTTGCTGTTGCAGCAGCATGAACATCACCACCATAGTGCTCAGGAATTGGAGCTGGATGCTCTGCCCCAAGCGTCCACCGGGAGGCAGAGCTGCTGCTGCCGCTGCCCAAGGAGAGAAGAGGAGAGAACGGAAGAATCCCGAGAACCTGCTCTCCAATGAGACCCTACCAAGGCAGGGCCCCACATCCCTCTTCCAAATCTGAGCCGCCGCATATTCAGCCTAGAAGTGAGGGAAGACAGAAAACAGAATCCCAGAGGAAGTCAGGTAAGACTAAGGTGAGGACGGAGACATTCCAGAGCCATTCCCAAAGAGCTGGGAGTCGGGGTTTCTGCCCAAATGGAGCCTAACTGCTGCTTTCCCTGAGAAAACCAGGGAGCTCTGAGAAATTGCAGTTTGTGAGAGCAATTTGGGTTCTCTGGAGAGGTCTTGTTGCTGCAATAGGGGGTATCACTGTCTGTATCACTGTCTTCACATTCATCATCGATTGGCTCGAGCGGCCACCAGTAACATCTCCTTATGTCCTGTCTCATGCTAGTAGAGCCCAAGGGCACCTGCTTGCTCCAGGAACATAAATAGCCTCAAACCATTCCATCAGGTCATGGGAATGACCTAATATAATTGTTACTGGTATTTGGCATATCAAATACGACACGGGTAGCTTGCCAGGCTCTGCTGTGCGGGTAGCATACTCTTGTAGTCATCTCAAAATCCAGCATTTATTGATGAACCGCGGGCCTCTTGCAGCTGCGAGAGCCGGGCTGTGATAGGCTGGTCTGCTGCTGGGTGGAGTTCTGACAAGGGGGAAGTCGGATGTGGAAAATGGAGGCCCTCATGGAGTGGGGGTCGTCTGGCTTGTTGTGAGGCTCTGCTGGGGTGGTGGGCCAGGGCTAGAACCTGCCATCCCTCCCGGCGCTCATGAGTGCCTGGGCACAGGGAGAGCCAGTAGCAGCTCTGCCCCATGTCTGAGTCTCTGGATCAGCATACCTGGGCCGGATTTAATCTGGCAATAGGGGGTACCAACACCTTAATGAGGAATGCTGGTGGGTTTGGGGAATTCACACTCCCTGTCCGACCCCAGGCCTGGCCTGCCTGGGCTGTGTGTGTCCCAGGGTGTCTAGCAGTGGTGACACCCACCAGCCAAGCAGGAGCCCTAAGCCACACAGGCCAGGAGAGGTGGGACGCTGCTAGAAGCCAGGAAGCCTCTAAGGACCTGTGCGGGCTTGGCCGTCAGATCATCCTCTGAGATCCACTGGCCTTGTATGCACGTGCCCACCTGGGTTCAATCCCAGGCACCCTCTAGGTCCCAGAGCACCGCCAGGAGTGATTCCTGAGCTCAGAGTTAGGAGGCACCCCAGCATCACCTGCCGTGGCCCCAAAACAAACAGCAAACACACCACTCCCCAAATACCTTCTCTGAGCCTTCATGTCCCCATTCCCGAAAGTAAGCTTCAGGGACAGAATCAGAAAACAGCATGGCATAAGGCTTTTGGCTGTGGAAGTCTGGAAGACTCGTTTAGACCAGGGAAGGGGCCCGGCCGGTGAAGAACGAGCCCCACGCAGGGCAGGCGGCTGGCCAGCAGGGCCGCTGCGGCACACGCGCCCCCCCCGGGCCACCGGCCGGCGCCGCACACCCACACCTTCCTCGGAGATTTCTGGAATTTCTCTGGATCCCTCCCAGGAATGCTCATTGCCCTTTACATCTGCATTTCACTCCATATCAGCAATCATGCCGCTCGGCTATTAATCATCGCAATATTCCAACGTCACAGGGAAGAGGAACATTGCAGGTGGGCCAGGCCTTAGGATGAAGGTGAACTCCCAAGTGAATTTGCCCGGGATTGGCTCGGTGATGAGGCGCTCAAGTTCACAGGAGCGCCTGATAGGAGCCAGCGCAAACGCTGGCACCCCGCGACGGTGGGATGGGAATTGCAGGGTCCTCCACCTGGCGTTTCAATGCTGTCAGAAGGGGCGGGGTGGCCGCACGGACCAGCGCGCACACATGCAACCTCCCCCAAGATTGCACCCCTTGCGTGCTCCAAGCCTGGGAAGAAAAAGTGACCTGCCCAAGGTCACTTTTCTCCAGGGGCAGGGGGAGCGTCCACCCCAGAAACCTCGCTCTCCAGAGCTTTGCACTGCGCCGCGGGCGACAACTGTCAGTGCAAACCGATAACATTGCAGGCAACGAGGGGTGGCAGTTTCCAGTGATTTCTGGGCACAGAGTGAGAAAATCGTGATCCCGGCTCACCCACCCGGAACAGACGACACAGCCCCAAATCCTGACTGCAGCCTCGGACTGTTAAGAACCCAGGGCTCAGACTTCTGCTTCTGAAGCCCCCTCTTTCGGCCAGCCCGAGCGAGGCCGGGACCCCTCGCCTCCACCTGGTCCGCGGGCAACGCGGGGCGGGGCCAGGAGGGGGCGGGGCCTGCTGGGGGGCGTGGCGACTCCGGCGCCCACCCTCCCCCGCCGGCGGCGCGGCGGCCATGCCAAATATGGGCATAGCGGAAGCGGCGGGCAGACGTCACGGCGCCGGGTGGGGGCCGCGCTGCGGGCCGATGACGAGAGGCGCTGACGGCGCCTACGTGTCACCATGGAAACCAAACAGTAAATAGAGGACTGGTGAGCTCCTGGCGCGACCTGACCTAGCGAACTGGCCTGGAGCAAACCGCCGGAAGCTGGGAAGGGCAAGAAGACTCCCTGCGCCTGCCTGGCAGGCGAGGACGGAGGCACGGCGTGGGGGCAGAGAGGGCTCGGAGGGTCGGGGGACCGCGAAGGAGCACCCCCAGAGAGCACTCTGGGGGGTCCCTAGGAAACCCTCTCTCCTTCCCTCAGGCGAGACTCCTGGGGCTGTCAGGAATAGGAAGTTGCGTTCCTGCGGGCAGAGGCGCTTTCCTGAGCCTTCCGCAGGGCTTCCAAGGTTGCTGGGCTCTTGAGTTGCTTTTTTTTTTTTCTTACTAGAGAGCCAGAATTCGGGCATTTTTGAAGCCGCGCTTTCCCGGGCGCAAGTTCTAGCTGTGCTACACCAATTAGGTGAAGTTACGCAGATCGCAATCTTTCTGTGCTCCAGACTACATCATTATCATCATCATCATCATCATCATCATCATCATCATCATCATCATCATCATCATCATCATCATCATCATCATCATTATTATCTGTAAAATAAGGATCACAGCAATAAGGGTTTCGAGGGAGGAGTGAGGAGAGTGCCTTGAAGATACTCAGTAGACCCTGAGGTACCAAGGATCTAACCCAGGCCACTATAGGCCGGGCGGCGTGGTGTGTGTGTGTGTGTGTGTGTGTGTGTGTGTGTGACTATGGGCACATTGTGAGCCTAAATTAGAACATTTTTTAAGCAACCTTATCCCATTATTAGGCAACTACTAAATCCTATTGTTGCTGCAATGTTTTTTCTCTAGATTCATTCTTTAAAAACAGTCATTTTGGGGGGCAAGATCTCTAGTACAGCGGGCAGGGCCTTTGCGCTGCGCACAGCCAGCCCAGGTCGCGCCTCTGAATCCCCATATGGTCCTTTGCGTGATCCCTGAGCTCAGAGCCAGGTGTAACCCAACCCAGTCCCCGATTTTTATAATGCTTTAATAATTTTAAGAGAATTTTTTTCGGGGCGAGCGATAGCCCAGCGGTAGAGCATTTGCCTTGCACGTGGCCGGCCTGTGCTGGGTTCGATCCTCAACATCCCATGTGGTCCCCGAGTACCTCCAGGAGTAATTCCTGAGTGCAGAACCAGGAGTAACCCCTGAGTGCTGCCGGGTGTGACCCCAAGAAGAAAAAAAAAGAGAATAAGAGAATTTTTTTATTTTAAATCCCATGTTAACAGTTAGTACAATAATTCAAGTAGATGAAATGTACTTGTATCATGTAAAAGCATATTTATCAGTGTTTTAGCACTCTTACCATTTAAAAGAATTCAGTTTCCATTGCTTCACAGCTTTCCATATTCTACACACTAAAAGAATGAAAAACTTGAGTTCAGTTTCTTTGTCTTCTTGGTCGCTGTGTTATTTTGTATTTCAAACCCACCGTTTAAACATGGTGTACAGGGCTAGAAACATTCTGAAACCCAAACAAAATCAAATGCTTTGGAACCATTGCAAACTCTGTCTTAAATTGTGGGGATATTGCTTCCCTGAATGTGTTTGGGACTTCCTGCCAGCATAACTGGGACCTGTTTATTTCAACTTAATACTTTTATTTTATTATTATTATTATTTTTTGCTTTTTTGGGTCAACTGAATACTTTTAAATAGCCATTCCTTTTTTTTTCCTTTCCTTTGTCCTCCTCATTATTGTTGAATGACAAGGTCACCTACACATCTGGTGGCTCACATTTTCAGCTGTTGTGGTCCCTGGCTCTGCACATCGGCTTGGTGCTCACCCATTCCTCAGAGGCCCTCAGGGAGCTCTGCATTCCTCCTCAGTTGTGGGGCTTGCATATTCCTTCTGGAAGGACACATCCCTTTGTGCTGTTGACAAATCCGATTGTAGGCAGCCAGAAATGACTTGTGCCCACCCAAATGTTCCCTTGCTCCCAGCTGCCAGTCTCAACTGGAATGCATGTTGGACAGCAGGGATTTGAGCTCCATGGTGGGAGGGCAGTGCAGGAGTTGTTAAGCCACCACACTATTTTGTCAGGCCTGGACAAAATTGTTTAAATTAGAATTTCATTTGCATAATGAAAATTCAAGTAATCTCAGCAACTATGTAGAAGTTAGGGAAAAAAAGTATTTTGTCACAATGTCTAGAATTTCCATTTCCAGTTTGTGGTGTTAATTAAAAGAAATGTCGACCAACTTTAGCTGGTTTCATTAGCACTTTGAAATTCTCCGTGGGTGGGACAGAGATAATTCAATGATAGGCTCATGTTCCCTGAGCACCACTGGGAGTGACCCCATACACGGAACTGGAAGCCTCCCACTCCTAAGCACCACATAATGTGGCCCAAAACAAGTTCTCAGCAGAACATCCTGTGGATGCTACATCCTTGGGGTGACTTCTTGGTGTGTGCCTTTATATAATTCCCTCCCCACCGCCATCCCCCATCTCTAGCCCATGAATGCGGATAAAACCCAACGCTTGCTTCCAAAACCCCAGAGTATGACAGAGGGGTAGAGTATCACTTCTATGATTATGTCATGATCTAATGTGTATGTGTGTGAAATGATATAATTAGACCCCCTCTTGCTAAGCACACATTAGTAATTTCTAGTTATAGTTTGCGGGATGAAGAAGCCACCATGATAAGGAAGCTCACAGAGCCAGGCAGGACAAGCAGCCTTCAGGACCTGAGGAAACTTCAGCCAAGAGTCAGTACAAGGTTGAACCCTCAGATAGTCACCAAGAAACAGTCTGCCGCCCCCTGGCACACACCTGAACGCTGACTTTCCCGCATTCAAGTCTTCAGCTGGGAAGACAGCAGGGCAGACACCTGAGATGCAGACAAGCTCAGAGCTCTGGGCCCAAGAGACTGTGCAATTACAAGGCTGTGTCGGGGTTGGAGTGATAAGTTCTGCAGGTACGGCGCTTGCCTTGCACACAGCTGGATCCAGGCTCATACCTGAGATTCCATATGGTCCCAGGAGCCCCACCGGAGTGATCCCAGAGCACAGAGCCAGGTAGGTGCCCTGCAGGTGCCCATTATAAGCCAGTGGCTAGAGGTGAAAATATTAGCAAAGTCAGCATGATTCCTGATTCAGCTTTGGGCGCGTTTGGCAAGCAGAGGGGAGGGATTGGCCCTTATTGCTGCTGGAACCCCAGGCCTTCAGGAACTTTCCCAGCCACACAGCTCTCCAGACAGTTCTACAAATCACAACATCAAAGCTCTCGTATGACTCCAGCTGCCTGCCTGCCCCGGTATTCCACAGACGACAAACCCGACGTGTCCAATACAGGCTCACCTCCTTTTGTTGTTGCTGCTGTTGTTTTGATCTGGGTTTGGGAGGAACACCTGGCAGTGCTCAAGAGATACTTCTAGGTTGGTGCTGAGGGGTCACTTCCTCTGGTGCTCTGGAGACCATCCAGTGGCAGAGATCATATCCCAGAGCTTCCTGCCACAGAGCGTGTGCCCCAGACTACTGAGCCATGGCCCCTCCCCTCATCCTGCTGCTTCTCCTCATCCCTCTTCCTCTCCTTTAGTGCCCAGAGTGTTGGCGAATAAAGCAAAGCACCTTGATCCCTGCTCTTTTTTTCTGGCCTCTTTTGCGGCTGTTCGTTCCTTTTTGGGGGCTGTGGGACTGGGGGGAATCACACCTTATGGTGGTGTCCAGGGAGCTACTTGTTGCTCAGGGACTATGCTATGTGGTCCAGGGGGCGATAACTATGCTATGTGGCCCTGGGAAAGAGTATGGGTCGAGCCCCTGATAACTCCATGTCAATGTGGCAGCCCTGGGGCTCTAAGCCTGGCTGTTTTTCTTCCTAGCACCGACATGCTTAACCTGTGGAACTACCTCTCCAGCTCAGAACTTCTCTTCTTAGCCCCCAAACCTTCTTGCAATAGCCACGACATCATGGGCGGAACCATAGCATCTTCGTGTGAAGCTGGGTAAAGCTAGGGGTAAACTTGGAGTCTCTTCTCCCTCACCTCCCACATCCCCTCAATCACCAAACCCCAACAGCCTTACCCCCTAATTACCTCTTGCTCCTGCTTCATTCCCACCACCTCTGCCTCGCTCAGCCTACACACACTGGACTAAGTAAATAGCAGGTTCCTCAGAGTCTGGTCTCTGTCGTCTCGTCTTGATCTACCTCCAGCCCCTCCGCTTTAAGGCTGCCACATTAATAGACATGAAATCAAATGCACCAAGTGATGCTCTTTCATTTACGGCTCACACCTTCGATTTGTTGTGCCCCCTCCCTTGTCTGTGGTTCAGCAAAGCCAAGTATACTAAAAGTTCTTCCTCTTGCCACTTGCTCATCTAGTAAATTCCATCCACTTCGAAACCCAGCTCAGAGGCTCCCTTCTCAGAGACATCCTCAGGTTAAAATTGTCACCCTCTCCTCTGTGCACTACCACTGTGGTGAATGATGTACTTGATGTGTTTATATCTTGATTAGACGAGCTCTTGGAGGAGAAGCCCATGTTTTCCTCAGATTTATAGATGGCATTTAATACACTGGAGACACGAAAATATTTTCTTTTCTTTTTCTTTTTTTGCTTTTTTGGGTCACACCCGCGACACTCAGGGGTTACTCCTGGCTCTGCACTCAGGAATTATTCCTGGCGGTGCTCGGGGACCATATGGGGATGCCAGGGATCGAACCCGTGCCAGCACAGGCGGCTGCGTGCAAGGCAAATGCCCTACCTGCTGGCTATCTCTCTGGCCCCGACATCGAAACCTTTTCATTGCATGAAATGAAGCCCCTGCTTGCTTCAGAGGGTGTACTCTGTCTCCCGTGAGCCCCTTCCCTGAATTGCAAAGATGATTCCCCTTTCACGATGGAAAACTAAGATACAGACAAGGGAAGAGGCAACTTCGCTAGCTCCAGGAGCCAGGATTCAATAGTGGAGGCTGTGTCCATTTGGCCCAATTGGTTTCACATTTTCACATCCAGATTAATGTGCTATATTGTATCAGTAGTTCGATGACAGGCTCATGGTTAACTAAAGAGCCTTAAAAACGAATCATTTGGTTTCTGTCCATCGATCACAAATTGCTCCAAAAAGTGAGCAAAGGGACCTACTCCCTTTCACTCCAACCCTTTACCAGGGTCCCCTTCTATGGACCTACTTCTAAAGTAAGCAAGGATTAGCTACCACCTTCTGAATGATGGAGCCTGGCCAACCTGTCGGTGTGTGCTGAAAGCAAAGGCTTTAGTCCTTCCTAAGGCTCCCGAAGACCGCCCCAGCTAGCCTCCTTGGAACGGCTGGAACTATTCTGCGCTTCATCCTCTCAGGCAGCCAAACCCCATTTCTTGAGCTAAGGGAAGACGTCTTAGTTCTGCCTCTGCGGAACCGCTGAAACAGATTGCCTTGCAGCACACTGGTTTATGCTTCTGCTGCTTCCTCTTGTGACAAAGAACATGGCAATCACTGCAGTCAGAGCCCTTTGGGGAATCTCAACGCGCTCGTCAGGACTCGACTGCATTTCCGTCTGCTTTACCTCAGGTCTTGGTCAATGCTGAGTTGAGCAATAACATTGGTATTGGTAATGACCATGACAGCTACCTCTTCCTCTTCTGTTCTCAGGCAGCCCAACTGCGGGTTGTATACTTTAGCATACACATTACTTGGAGCTCCTGGCTCTGAGCAGCAAGTCTTGGGGTCTGGCACTTTCCCACCATAAGGCCCTGAAAGCAGGACTCAGAAGTAGACCTGTTCTTAGGGCAATAAAGCCCAAATACATCACTGTATCACTGTCTTCCCATTGTTCATCGATTTGCTCGAGTGGGCACTAGTAACATCTCCATTAGTCCTGTCACAAGCAAGTGTAACCCAAGAGCATCTACTTGCTCCAGGGACAGGAGGAGCCCGAAACCATTCTTCAGGTCATGGAACTGAGGTCCATAATTGTTTCTAGTATTTGGCATAACAAGTAAATAAAACACGGTTAGCTTGCCAGGCTCTGCCATGTAGGTGGTATAGTCTCAGTAGAAGGCTCTCATCTCGAGCACTTACTGATGATGCCCAAATACATCCACGTGAAAAACATCAGTACTTGCAGGAAGGTGTGCCTCTGAGCTAAGACAGAATGTGCCTGGTCTTCTGACCTCAGGGATCTGGAATTGCTGTTCTATTGCAGAGCCCAGGAGTTCGCAGGTGCTGTTACTCTATGGCCAGGGAGTTTGCAGGTGCTGTGCGACTTGTACCCCTCTACCCAGAAATTGTATAAAAGGCTTGGGCTGTGCTCAATAAAACGGGAACTGCTCTACAGAGCCCCCGCTGCGTTGGTGTCTTTCTTTCTTCAGCAACTGCAAGGCAGAAGCTTCTTCCAACTCCTTCCCTCTCCTTTTTGCAGGGGTTGAATTCCGGTAAGATCCAGGTCTCCCTCATTCGTGCCGGGGCTACTGGCCACAACCCCCGAAAAGGAACCAGTGTACTTAAATAGATTTATGTGACCATCTAAAAAATTGTGTATTGAGGGGGCCGGAGTTATAGCACAGTGGGTTGGGCATTTGCCTTGCATGCAGACGACCTGGGTTCTATCATTGGTGACCCATATGGTTTTCTGAGCACCTCTAGGAGTATTTCCTGAGTGCAGAATCAGGAGTGACCCCTGAGCATCGCCAGGTGTAACCCAAAAGAGCCTAAACAAACAAACAAATAATTGTGTATTGATAAGAAAAAGACATTATTTGTTCTTTTTTTCCCCCTGCTTTTTGGGTCCACCCAGTGATGCTCAGGAGTTATTCCCTGGCTCTGTATTCAGGAATTACTTACTCCTGGCGGTGCTCAGAGACCATATGGGATGCCGGGGCTCAAACCTGGGTCAGCCTCGTTGGAAGGCAAAGACCCTACCTGCTGGACTGTCACTCCGGCCCCCATAATTTGTTCTTCTGAAGATGACAGCAGTGTTTGGATATGCCCCCCACTTGTCATTGGATGTGAAAACAAATTTGTATTTAGAAGTGTCACTGACCTGTAGTATATTTCTATTTTTTCTTTTTTTTTGCTTTTTGGGTCACCCTGGCGATGCTCAGGGGGTTACTCCTGGCTCTTTGCTCAGGAATTACTCCTGGGGGTGCTCGGGGACCATATGGGATGCGGGGGGTCCCCCCCCCGCCCACAAGGGGCCGCCGGGGTAAAAAAAAACCGCCCAACCGCTGGGCTATCGCCCCGCCCCTATTTTTGTACCCCTTAGACTTCTTTCCCAAGCTAGCTAGTTCTTCGTCTTAATGTTACAGAAATAGAGGGTCCCCCCTACACACATGCGACTGCAGCCACGCACGCACACACACACACACACACACACACACACACTCCTTTCCTTTCATTATTGTGATGATAGAAGGTAGCATGCTTGGTTGTGGATCATGGTCTTCCCCACCCTTTAGCAGCCATGCTCCTGTGCATTATTTTTTTTTTTTTGTTTTTGCTTTTTGGGTCACACCTGGCAATGCTCAGGGGTTTCTTCTGGCTCTATCACTCAGGAATAACTCCTGGCAGTACTCAGGGGACCATATGGGATGCCAGGGACCGAACCCGGGTCAGCTGATTGCAAGGCAAACAAACGCCCTACCCGCTGGACTATCGCTCCGGCCCCCTGTGCATTTTGATTGAAATGCTCAGCAGGGATTGCACATTTGGTCACAGTGCTCATGGGGTTTCAGACCTTCACCTCATTGCTCGTACTTACTTTCCTGTGTTACATCGCATCAGTTGTTACATGCTTTATTGTGGCACTGAGAGTGTCAATGTCATTGCCATCAGGATCACTCGGTGTGTGGTGGCGCTGGGAATAACCGCCATCCTCGCTCATCACTAAAAGACAGATGCTCTGACACTCAGCTCTGCCTACGCCCTGCAAGGAATCTTTTAACAAAAGTGGTAACTGGGACCTGAGATAGTACAGGTAAGTACTGAAAGTTACCTGTAAGAGTACTGGTAAGAGATAGTACAGGGGTTAAGTGCTTGCTTGAAGATCGGCGCTGGATTGATCCCCAGCATCACAGAGCCAGGTTTCCCCACACAGAGCCAGGAGCACTTCCAGATGTGGCCCCCAAATAAACCAAATAACAGAAGCAAAAAGATAATTCTTCCTGCCAGGGAGCGATCTATGAAGTATATAGTTAATCTTAATTTTGTAAAGTATAAAATTATGTTCCTCTAGGCATTTTGTACATTTCATCTGCCTTTATTTATCCATCTTCATTAATTCAATATGCATTTTCATGCCTAATAGACATTTGGGATACAGAGGTGATCAAGAAGGGAAAGTTTTCTGTTCATGTGGAATTTACAATGCAGTTGTGAGAGTCGGAAACTTTAAAAAGAAGTAAAGAGAGGCCAGAGTAATAGTATAGCAGGGAAGGCATTTGCCTTGCACATGACTGACCAGGTTCAAACCCCAGCATCCCAGATGGTTCCCTGAGCACCGCCAGGGAGTAATTATTGAGTACAGAGCCAGAAGTAACCCCTGAGCATCACTGGGGTGACCCAATAAATCATATGTACATACATACATGCATGCATACATACATACACATACACACATACACACATGCACACATGCATACATACATACATACATACATACATACATACATGAGAAAGAAAGCACAGTAAGACTGCCTAAAGACTGGTGAAAGGCAAGAGAATGAGAGAGCCATGAGGAAAGAGTGACCACAAGAAGTTTCTCTAGATAGAGTGATCTGGGAGGGCTTCTGGGAGGGAGATAGCCATTGTTCCAACCCCTGAATTCTTGCAGGAGCCAGCCTGGAGAAGAGGTCCAAGCAGGGAAGCTGCAAGTGCAAGGACCCTGTAGCAGGAACAGGGAGCTGTGTCAGAGAGGAAGGAAGGCCAATGAGCAGAGCGCTTGGGGAAGAGAAGGAGGAGGAGATAGACGCAGGAGACAGTTGTGCTGGAGTCAAAAGCTCTTTGATGTCATAGAAAAACACCACAGCTTAAAGCCCCCTGAGCCCAGCATTCAAGCGATGCTCATTTCTCATTTTTTTAAAGGGGGAAGAGCTTTATTTATTTATTTTTGCTTTATGGGTCACACCCGCGACGCTCAGGGGATTACTCCTGGCTCTGCACTCAGGAATTACTCCTGGCGGTGCTCAGGGGACCATATGGGATGCCGGGTAGAACCTAGGGCGGCATATGCCGGCCACATGCAAGGTAAATGCCCTACCTGCTGGGCTATAGCTCCCGGCCCCTCATTTCTCATTCTTTATGTAGACTTTGATCATTCTGTACCTAGAGGAAACTTTGTGCACAGTTTATATATTGATTTTTTTAAAATGTGGGACTAGAGTGATAGTACAGCGGGTAGGGCGTTGCCTTGCATGCGGTCAACCAGGATTCAATCACCGGCATCCCATATGGTTCCCTGAGCACCACCAGGAGTAATTCCTGATTATAGAGCTAGAAGTAACCCCTGAGCATTGCCAAGTGTGACCCCCAAAAAAATAGGAAAAAAGTGAACACCATTGAAACTTCCAATGAGTTCCCTAGAATCATCTGAGAACTTCCACATTCCTATAGTCATGTAAGAACCAATACTTCCCTAGAATCATCTAAGACTAATATTCTCTAGAATCATCTAACTTGATGCTTTACCTTGGACTCTTCTTTGTCCCTTGGATCTAGATAGAGTAAATGATTTTGCTTCCCTTCACACATGGAAAATTGCTGTTGATACAAAATTGCTGTTATAAAATAGATTGTTCCCTGTTACTATTCATTAACCCTATGCTCTGCACTGAACCATGGTGCCATCTATTAAACTGCATCGGGGATCCATTGGTGCAGTCTCCTTGGGCCAATGACACTCCCCCACCGCCGCCCTTTCTCCATCCTCTTGAAGTCTGGGGAGATCATTTGTATCCATGTTCAATGATGGCTCCATGGGATGGTTGTGCGGTCAAGACCACTTGAGGCCACGTCCTGTAGGTAAGGATGAGCATGTTGCTGACAGTATGTTGATATTCCCTCTGTTCATCGGTCCATGGGAGTTGTTGAATCCTCAATTGGGAAAAGGATTAGGAAGGAATCCTCTGGCTGCAAAAAAAAAAAAGGAAATACCTTTTCATACTTGATGCAGTGAGAAGCACCCAGCAGGGGCTCTCAGTGGACTATCATGCCCGCTCCAGTAAAGAGCGGAACGGTGTGAGCCTGGGCTTTGGCCAGGGCTGTGGAAGGGAAGCCGGGTTCCTCTCTCTAGTTTTTCATCAGGTGGACCCGGGCCATCAGTCTGGAGCAGTCAGTCCAGCCGCCCCTCTCCATCGGGAAATCTCCCACAGTTGTTCATGGATGAGAGCCCACAGATGTCCCTCTGAGCAACCTCACCAGTCACCTCACATCGGAGCGCGTTAGATGGAGTAACTTAGTTTAGGCGCTATTTAAAGGCTACGGAATTGTTCTCCTCTGAACAGCAAACAAGGGAGTCGAAAGATCACTTTCATGATTGCAAGACAAGCAAAAAGTAATCCGCAAATGGCGTGTGATAGATTGGTGCACTTAAGGGCCTGAAGTGAGCTGCTTTCAAAGGCCAATTAGGAGGGGGGGAGCCGGGCCCACCGCAGGTGAGAATGCCAACCTCAGAGGAACTATCATTTTAAGTGAAAGCTTTCATCTTGATCAAGTGTGACAGCCCAGAAACCCAGTGCTTTTTGTTCTCACCAGTCAAGGAGCAGCTCCTCTCCGACCAGTAACCGGGCCTCTGGCAGCTGGGCAGGGTGCCTGGCGTGACACCAGAGGCCAGGGAGGGAGGCGCCAACTCCTTTCCTTGTGGCTTGGACTTGTGCGTGTAAGAGACCCATTACCAGAGAGAAGTGTCCTGGGCAAAGGTCATGTTCTTCTTTAAGATGATAAAGTCTCTAAGTTAAAGCTCATTCTGAGTGTGTTGACTTCTCTTTGCTGAGCTATTATGTAACTTTTTATTTACAGAATGACCAACTATTGTTTGTGCTGTTTGAGATCTCTTTTAGATTCTCGCCCCAGCTTTTTCTTCCTCCAGTCTAAAATGAATGCCAGGCTTATGGTGGTAAAGAGCTTTGAGAAACCACAGTGCGCTTATTACTAAAGGGTAGGACAATAACTTTCCTGCCCTTCCAAGAAAAAAATAAAATAGCCCAACTAAAGGCACAAAGTTTTTGTTGTTGTTTTTTTTTTTTTGGTTTTGTTTCATTTTGGGGTGGGGGGGAGGTTTAACATGGTTTACTTGACAGCACCTGAGCCTGGTAGTAGGGGAAAAGTGAGGAAGTTCGAATCCATGGAGTAGACCGTGAAATAAGTCATTCATTGGAACCATTCTCCAATTTGTTCATGGGTGATGTGGGGCCAACCCTTCACATGATCTTGTGGGAATGAATAACAGATTAAAGGAGGTTGTATTCTGGGGACGCCCAGACTGGGACACCAAACAGGATTTTCCAGGCAAATGTGTTCCAGCCCTTGAAGTCTTGTTTTCAGCCACAGCTAAAGTGTATTGTGCAAAACTTACTCGTATTTGCTAAAAGGATGCCTTTAAGATGAAAATATCTAAATTTAACATTAATGCAGCTGAATTTAAGGGTCATCACCCCTTTTTTTTTTTTTGCTTTTTTGGGTCACACCTGGCAATGCTCAGGGGGTTTCTCCTGGCTCTGCACTCAGGAATTACTCCTGGCAGTGCTCGAGGGACCATATGAGATCGAACCCGGCCAGCACAGGCTGGCCGCATGCAAGGCAAACGCCCTACCCGCTGGGCTATCGCCCGCCCAATAACTTCACCCCTTTTGACTTTCCAAAGAAGCAGGAGAACACAGATTCCCTCTACCCCCCATTCCAATCAGCAAATAAGGAATCAGCATTACAATATGAAGGCACATTTATATGATATTACTTCAACTTCAGCTCTGGTGTTTCCTTCTCCATTCTGATAAGGGATCAAACAAAGGGGAGTGTCCTCCCAGGAGCTACCCTTCTTGTCAAACTGGTCTCTGGTAATACCTCTTGGAATCTTACAAAACTCTGAGAATAAAAGAAGCGCAAGGTTGGTCGATTCAAACTTAAATGCTTTTATTGACAATGTCTTTAACAATAAGCAAACAATGCTTAAATTTTTCATTCAATTTCACTTTCCACATGTCAAAAGACCTCAAGGTAGAAAAAATAAAATAAAAATATAAATATCTGAGAATCCATCTTAATAAATAAATTAAAAAACACAATAAAACGTTTTCATGGAAAACTGTTAATGTCAGAACATTCAGACCACCTTGACAATGCATGATCAGAAACATTACAATGAACATTGATGTTGGAGACTACAGTACATGGATATAGCTATTTATTTCTATCTACTAGAAAATAAAGTCATTATCTTTTCTTAGTTTAATATTGGTCATTGCTAATCAGAACACACTATTGCCAGGAACACAGTAGTTATTGTTAAAATCAGCTGCACTAGATACAATTTGAAAATATCCAGCACCAGGTTAATTCCAATAATGAACCCAATAGATTAGTTAATGCTATGAGAAGACTAAAGAGAAAGAGAAAAGAGACACAGACCCAGGCCTGGCTCAACATGCTACTAACTACCAGCTCTCAGAGGTGTCACTGGGGACGATACACACTCCATGCGGTTTTTTTTTGTTTTGTTTTTTTGTTTTTGCTACATCTCCAGAAGAGGTAAGGACTTCGAGTCCACACATGGATGCTTTCAAGTCCTTGCGGCCCACAGCCTGGTGTGTTTCACGCACAGATAAACTCCTCCCTAGGTCTACAGAACCCCTTGAGGGAAGACGTGTTTCTCCTCTCTGTAATGCACCAACTCTGGCAGTGGCTCTGGTGGCCTCCTGCCCCCCCCCCTCGCCGCTCACAGGGCCAGCAGTGTGGGCGAGCTGAGCGAGTCAGAAGAGGGCTCGTTGCTGCTGCTACCCTTTGCGGTGGGCAGCCGCACAGCTGGGGAAGGAGTCAGCCTCCGGGTAGGTGAAGACGAAGGAAGACGTGTAGGTAGTGCAGCTGGGAGTACAGGTGACCACTGGGGTGCACAGGGCTCCAGCTCGGTGGCCATGGGCCCCATCCCCAGGGAACCAGCGTGCAGTGGCTCCCAGTCTGCTGCATAGAAGGAACCAGACAAGTCCATGTCGGGCACAGAGCGGGGCGGTCTCAGAGCCGCTGGGCCTGGATGAAGCCGGGAACAGGAAGTCGTCGAAGGGCTCAGCCTTCATCTCCGTGCTGCTGATGCTCTTGACCGGCTCCACCGCGGGCTTGGGCTCGGGGTCATTGAGGAGAGGCAGGGTGAATGCCTCCTCCGAGTCGGGGGTGGCAGCTTGGGGCAGACCTCCGCTGAGGTCAAGAGAAGTCACAGACATCTCTTCCGGGAAGCTTGGGTCATCGGGGATCTTGCAGGCAGGCCGGTGGGCTGCCAGGATAAACTCGAGTTTCTCCTTCTCTTTCAGCAGGTTGGCGATCTCTGTCTGCAAGGCTGATTTCTCGTCCTCCAGCTGGTCAGTCTCCTGCAACAAGGCACAGAGCAGGGCATAAGACACCATCTCATGCAAGGTCCACCCGGCTCCCCTGGTCCCAACTCCAGCCCTGTCTCCAACTTTTCTTCTTTCTAAAAGAAGTGGCCATGGGTGGTGCTACCTACCGCTTGGAGTGTGTCTGTCAGCTCCGCCTTCGGTTCCGGCACTTAGCTGCTGCCATCTTATTCCTTTCCCTTCGGATTCTCCTTTTCTCCTCTTCTTCCGGGGACAGCTGCAAATCGCAGGGAACCAGCATTGAGTAACAGTGTTTGCCGTCAGCTCCATTTCCCCTCCCGGAGCAAAAGAGCTCCTGCAGCAACCCAGCTTCCCTGGCACTCATTCTACGAAGCCGTTTCTCTAACCTGCACTCACAGGCTGGGTGTGCCTTGCATTTAAAATAAGATCCTCCTCAAGAGAACAAAGAAGGGCCGGTCTAAAAGCGTGCTAGAGAAACCTCTGAGCACAAGGCTGTTTCTGGAGGGTGCCCTGCTGTCCAGCCCGATGTGGATGGGAGGGGCTGGGAGTCAGAGCTCCCAGTTCAAATGGCCGAGTCAGCTGCATCTGTGGCTTCTCTCGTCCACCCAGGGGCCACCCCTCCGCCACACCCCTTCCAGGAGCCCGAGCTCACCTGTTCCACCTTGCCCCGCCTGCCGATGCTCTGCGCTCGGCCGCCGCTCATGGTCTTCACGGATCCAGCCCTGGAGTAAGGCCCAGTCGCAGGGGCGGTTACTCCGTAGGAATGGGGGCTCTCGTCTGGGATGGGGCCACGGATGAAACCAAGGTGGGCTGCACCAGCCACTGCAGGTCGGGGCTGGTGGAGATGGCAGTCACCGTGGGAATGAAGTTGGCACTGGAGACAGCCAGGTCCGTGCAAAAGTCCTGGAAGGAAAGCAGCGGCCGTGAGCGCACAGGTCCCGGCTCAGGTGGGGTGAGCTGCGTCGCGGCGGCGCCGGCTGCAGGGGCGAGAGCTCCGGAACCGGCCTACCCTGGAGTGCGGCGTCCCTCACCCTGCCCCTGGTCCTGAATGCGAGCTGGCCCCCTCCCCAGCCCCTAGCATTCCGCAGCGCCCTGCCTTCCTCCTCTCGCCTCTGCTGCGTTCCCGTTATCCCTCCAGCATCACTCGCTTGAAAGGGGGTTTGTTATAAATATCCCTGACGTCTGCGCTGACGCAGGCGCCGCTCCGGAGTCTCCTGAATGAACTCGCTTTTTTATCAATGAAACTGCCTTACACACCCGTCCGATTCGCCCTCCTCCCCCCCACCCCTGCTCGCTACTCGGGGCTGTAAGGGGAGGGGGGATCGTGGCTTTTAGGCCGCCTCCCCCGGAGGAACTGGGCTCCAGTTGGCGAGTTTTGGGCCCGGGGCACATGGCTCCCTGTATAATGTCAGAGCCGGACCTTGGAGCACAGGCTGTGCAGAAGGAACCCGGGGCGGGGAAGGGGGAGCGAGTCCTACTATGACAAGTGTGCGCGAGCTCCGCACCAGCAAGGGACTCCCGGGGGAGGGCTGCTCCCGGGCCAGCCGCCCTTCTCCCAGGGAATGGGCTCCCCACACTCCTTCCTGAGTGTCCGGCCCAGGAGGTGCAGGGGGCTGGGGGTAGCATCTAGTTCCCGGGGATCCCCGAGCCCCGAACTCCTCGTCCGTACGCAAGCCACAGCCTTACCTGCGCATTGACGGGGGAGCCCATGCTGGAAAGGAGTCGGCCGGCGAGTGATAGTAGGGGAGACTGTCCCCCGGCCGGAAAGCGCTGCTGCAGCGGGAGGAAGAAGCCTCGTAATCAGCGTTGAAGCCAGAGAACATCATGGTCGCGGTTAGTCCGAGGTGGGTCGAGGGGCTTGGGGCAACGGAGACAGGCAGGAGCGGTGGGGCAGAGCTGGGTAGGGAGCGCGGTCGCTGCTCGCTCGCTGCGCCGCCGCCGCCGGCTCTGTCTCAGCTTCTCGGCTGCTCGCTGCAGAGGAGGTTGGAGTACGAGTCGCCGCAACCCCTGCTTTTATAACCAGCATTTTATGAATGAGACAACGCGTCACTGGAGCGAACCATTTAGGCGTGGAGGGGGTGACGAGCGCGGCGGGGACACCTCTGGGTCCCCCTTGCGGCCCCTGCCGGGCGCGCTTTTCCCCGACACCCACCTGGTGGCAGTTTGTAATCTGGAGAGGGTTTATAGATAGGGGCTTTGGGGGTCTTCAGGACCCCAAAAGATGCAGAGGTCTTGGGGTGGGCTCCCCCACAACCGCAGGGATCGGCCGTGGAAACCTGCTGACGCAGATGTCCTAATATGGACATCCTGTGCGGGGAGGGACTGACGGGAATTGCTAGCAGGCTGCAGCCAACTCCGAGGGTGCAGCGCTGGGGAGGCAGGGGGCCGCGCCGGGGAGGGAGGCGGGACGGCGGAGAACGCGAACGAACGTTCGCACCTGGGTCAATGCGGACCCTTGTTCCCGGGACGGAGGTGGTGGGGGCGGGGGCGTCTTTTTCACTGGGGTGCAAAAAAATTTTGAAAGAAAGAAAAAGGGACACTTTAGAGGCTCAGGTCTAGAAGAAACAGGTACATGAGTACGTGGCCCCAAGAACGTAAAGCTTTGCTTGCGACGGAACGCGCCGCCGCCCCCCATTGCCAGTGACAACTCCGGGTTCCCGCAGATTTAGAGAGAGTGACCCTCACCCCAGACAGCTCGGCCACCCCGGGTCCAGCCGCGCCAGGACTGTTAACTGCATTTGACAGCAGAAAAGTCGGTTGGGGGGGGTCCGAATGAAAGAATACGATGAGATACCCTCTTGATCTACGCTATCGTGTGTGTGTGTGTGTGTGTGCGTGTGCGTGCGTGTGTAAGGAGAGCGGCGTATTATTTTCTTCTCAGTCAAATCCTGAGACTCTTAGGCGATCCACGTAGTGCAGAACCTCCAATCAAGGATGCTTGAAGGGGTCGTGTGCCTCGTCCTGAGCTGCAGCCCCCGCCGAGGCATGAGGTTGGGGTGTCAGTTTGGGGTAACCTGGTGGGCTGAGCGTCTACAGGAGCGCAAACTCGAGGCGCTGCGGCGGCGCTTCGGAACCCAGGAAGCTGGGCTGACCAGGAGTTCGCAGCGGGTGATTTTCCAGCGCGAACTTGGCGGGGGAGGGAGGGTAGGACCGGGGCTGGGGGGTGGACGCTGGAAGTCTATGGCCAGCAGCATCCAGATCGGGCGACCCCAGGAGCGGAATCCGAGGACGCCCAGAAAACGGGGTAGGGGTGTCGGGGGTTCGGAGGGGCCCCGTCTTTCCGAGCTGCCCTGCTCATTTCCCCTCTCCTCTGCAAAGGACAGCCAGGGGTCACCGATGCTCAGATTCAGCCCTGAGCGCGGGGGAGGAGGGTGCGAAGCCTGCAGGTGCCCGCAGGGCCAGATCCCTGCCCCCTCCCGAGTTGGGGGGTCAGGGGGGGTCAACCGTAGGCATCTGGAGGGAGTCCAGGCTGGAAGAGGGCCACGGGCGGGTCCCTTGGGGCGCGCGGGGAGCGGCCCGCGGACCTGCCTCCCCCGCCGCCGCACCCTGGAGCCAGGCGATCCTGCTATAGATAGTAACAGGGGAAGCGGCTGTTTACAGCAACACTGCGCCGCCAGGGCCGTCTCCAAGCGACGCCGAGCGACCGGGCGCGCCGTCGGCCGGGCCCGGCCGCCCGCCCTGCTCGCTCCCCCCGGGGCCCGGGCCTCGGCCGCCGGGCTGCGGCCCTCCTGCCGCCGCCTGACATCATCCCGCGGGGCCGGGGGGGTTGAGCGCGGCTCGCGCCCGCCAAGCGCAAACCTCGGTTCTTCGAGATGCGAAGCCGGCGGGAGCGGGGAGGGCAGGGAGGCGGGGATTCGTGGAACTGGGCCACTTGCTATTTTTTGCATTCCCTGTCACAGGCTGAGGTGAAAACAGAATTTCATCATTGTATGTCACTGGTTTATGTTGGTGGGAATTTAGGCGCTTTTTTTTTCTCACTTAAGAAAAGAGGTGGAAGAGAAAAGAAAAAACACATAATAAACACAGACATCTCCTGGCTGCTCTGAACCCTGCACTGTCTAAGGCCTCGTTCTCCTTACTCTCTGAGGCTGTCAGGCTCTGTCGCTGCCCTTGATTATTAAAAAATAAATAAAAGGCATGGAGGCAAATTCCATCTCTTTTCTTATTAGCTTGGAACAAAGTAGTTCCTGCTTTGAATTCCTGGGCCTGGTCTTGCCTCCCATTCATGACTGGATCTCAGGTCCCTTAAGAGAGAAAAAACTAAAGTGATTTTTTTTTTATTTGCCCTCCCTTCAGATTCTGAAGCAGTCAACACCTAAAGGATGTGTTAGGATTTTATGTCCAGTATTTATCCCCTTATTCTCTTTACCCATAAAAAAATAAAAAGGTAGGGCGGAGTGATAGCACAGCGGGTAGGCGCTTGCCTTGCACGCAGCTGACCTGGGTTCGATCCCCGCATCCCATATGTTCCCCCGAGTTCCTCCAGGAGTAATTTCTGAGCAAAGAGCCAAGAGTAACCCCCTGAGCATTGCTGTGTGTGATCCCCCAAAAAAAAAGCAAAAAAATAAAAGGTTTGGGAATGTTTCCTGTCTTAGCCAAGAGTTTAACCTTTTCCTTCCTGGTACCATTAAAACCAGGGTTGGAGATCTAATAATCCAGCTTGGGGGTGGGGCGGCGGGGACTGGGGCTGTGGTTTAGAGGTATGTGTGAGATGTTGGGTTCCATCTTTGGATCCTCAACAACAAAAAGTGCATCCTCTGAAACAAGCGGACCCACATACTCATTCAAACTCTTTCATTGACTAACAGACAACTACTGGGGGCCTGCTATGGCCAGTCCGTGTTGAGAACGAGCACAGACTGTGATGAACAGGACGAGCTCATCTCAGAGAGTCCAGCCAAGTGAGAAGATGGAAGGCCAGGGGATGGTTGTAGGGCAACAGCTGCACGTTAGAACAGGGGTTCTAGGGAGGCGCCAAGGAGGTCCAGGGCTCAGGGATGGAAGAAAGACACTGGAGTAGAGAGACGGGGCCTCTCTGGAGTAGAGATGAAAGGAAGACACTGGAGTAGAGACGGGGGCCTCTCTGGAGTAGAGATGAAAGGAAGACACTGGAGTAGAGAGAGCGGGGCCTGGGTCTACTGCCCTGTGGGAAGCTTCTCAAGATGTGCCAGGCGTTCTCTAGGAAACAAGTGCTCTAGCCAGAGCTATAGTATCAGATGATCCAACCCCAGATTCCTTCTCCTGTCCAACTAACATGTGCTCAGTCTGACATAACCTCACTTGTCAATCTGCTTGTGGTGTCCGTTTCACCCCTGCTGTTCCCATAATGTAACCTTAAAGGGAGATCAAGCAACACTGTGTGGGAATTAGTCTTGCTGTTGGCAAAGGTCAGAGGGCCTTTGAGTCCCACGTATTTGCTATTTGTGTGCTTCTGTGAACAACAGAGCAGGGATTCAGCGTCCTGGACAAGTCCGAATGCATCAAGCCCATACTTATGTCCTTGGTTGTCATCTGCGTGCTCAGTTCCTCCTATATGGAGAGCCAAAGGTGAAAAGGAGGGAAGATGCACACATCTGATTTGAACCCCAGTTGAAAACAAGTTCTTTTTTTTCCTCGGCAAAGGTCCCAATCAGAGACAGACTTTTCCTGTTGTGTGCTCACTCTGGGTCACTTGAATGATAGTAGCCTGACCCCCACCAGGTCCGTGTTTGATAGCTCTGGAAGGCCATGCACATTGTTTAGCGAGATGTTATTGCAACATTAAGTGAAAGGCGGCTGTCTGCACCGCCACGTAAGTGCTTGCGCACACAACCGCCGCATGCAGAAGTCGTTATTTATTTGGGGAAGTGTGGGCTAGTGGCGAACAGGGTTGTGGTGGGAGCACGGGACTGGGAGTCAGGAGTCAGGAAGATGTGCGTAGCAAACTCAACTCCTCAGGGACTTGGGGAAGTCTCTTCTTGAACTTGTTAGCCCCTATGCCGTTTTGGCCATTGTCTTTTTAGCAAACTAATGTTCCGTCAGCACGGAGTACAGGGCCTGGTCCATAATAGGTATTCTGTAAATAACTCTTGAGAGAATGGATGAACGCCAACATCTAACTCTGTATGATGTTCCTCTGTGAATTCTTAGAAATCAAAGAGATCATGTTCTTTGCCTCTTTGGAAAGGCTGAACAGGCTGAATCTTTTATTCTTGGGCATGAATAGGCAAAATTAGGCAAGAGAAAATAGCAAGATGTTTAGGCTATTTTCAGCTGGCACAGCCTCTGCCTGTAAAGAAAAGCCCAGTGGCTCATGATGAAAGGTCAAACTTACCCCAGTTATCGAGTCCCATGAGAGAGACAGTCAGTGCCCATGAATAAACGGCACATTGTTGGCAATGAGCATGACCACGCCTCCACCACCTTCTTCACAGATACATTCTAAATGTCTGGACCCAACAAAGGGGAGTAACATCCCGTAGTTCTGCAGGACTCACACACATGTGAGCTAGGGAAGGGTCTGAGGGTCAAGGTTACTCAGCCTAGGGCTCAGACAATGAGCAAAACACTGCCCCCTATTTAAAAAGAGCTGAAGTACACAACTGTCACACACACACGCACGCACACCACAACCACTAGGCACTTAGCCTCTTTGGGGGAAAAAAACTGTTTTTATTCTGAACAACTCTTGGCTTTTTGACAGGCAATGATGATTCAATGGGATCCCCATCCTGCTAACGCAAGCATTTAAACAAAGCCCTGTGTGGTCCCCCGGGACACACTCCATCTGGAGCCGAGGCAACTGGAGAACAGCTCCAGTGCCTAAGAAAGACACGTTTCAGGCCAAGTATGCGAGCATCTTTCACCTCCACTGGCAGCACGGGCTCCTCCTTCTGCCAGGCTCACCAAACCTCACTGCAGAAACCAGAGCGCCCTGTTGATGGACACGTGAGCCCTCCCCAGGCTGCTAGCACCGGGGGTGCCCTAAGCTGACCTTCTGCGACGCTGATGGACTTAAGTGCTGTAATTCCAAAGGAACCCCATCTAACGTCACTCCACCTATAGACAACAACACACCCTGGTGAAGAAAGCTTAGTGGCAGGGCTCCCAACCAATGAGAACAGCTCCCAGCTGGTATGGGCAAGGCTGAGGATGACTAAAGTGGGCGGCACATGGCGTCCTCCCAGGTGTTAAGACATCTCAAGGGTAGTTACCCCATTTTATCCACTGCCTTACTCAACATGAAAGAGCTTTGAAGAGATATAGAAAACTGTAATGCAGAAGTAATCCCCTTTCCTAAATGAGGAAAATCCTGGCTAGTGTGGAGGAGTTCAGAGTTACACTGCCTTCTGATCTCTGGATTATAGTTTCATCCTCAGATGTGGACACTCTATATCAGCATTTCCTATCTGTGAGCTACAAGATATCTTGACCGCATGTCCCTGCTGAAGTGGGCTCATCTCTACTGATGTTTTACCTTGGAAGTTAGTTATCCATGGGAAAATCCCTCCCAAAGGGCTTTACTGAACATGGATGATTTCATTCTTTATGCTTGGACCCTAGCTGTGAGGTAATCCGTTCCACTAAGGACAGACCATTCACTGCATGTCCACTCTCCCATAGAGTGGTGCTCTGAATTAAATCAGAACCCTGAAGACTAAATTACAAACCCCTCCAAACCTGGGTGGTGGCCAAATCACTGAATTACACTTAGAGAAAAAGCAACACGCCCTATTAAAGTCTACCAAATCTGTGCCGGCAGCTCAGATTCCTCATCTTGAACCATTTACCTTCACTCGTGGAGTGTAGTATGAGACCACCAGGCCACACACACCACAGAAGGTGGAATCTTCTTATCTGCCAGAGTCAGAAGGCTTCTCTTGTCAGTGCTTAACTTCCAGACACTATTGACCATTCAGTAAAAGTGTGTGGAATGACAGTTAAACAGAAAACTCATCAGTTATTGCCCATGGGAATGAAAATGTAGCCAGATAAAGGCAGTAGATGGATGACTTATTAACTCCTTAGATGAGGGGAAACACGATCCTGACCAACACCTTCTTTCTCAAGGATAATAATCCAGATGCTTATAAATCTATAAGGGCTGGGCCTGGAGAGATATTATAGAGGGTAAGGCACTTCCCTTGCATGTGGTTGACCTAGATTTGACCCTCAGCATCCATATGGTTCCCTAAGGACCACCAGGAGTGATCCCTGAGCACAGAGTCAGGAGTAACCCCTAAGCATCACTAGGTATGGCCCTAAGACAAAACAAATAAGCAAAAATATCTAAGTGCTTAGAGCTCTTCCTTAGAGCTGCATAGTAGCATCTTAAGAGTTGGTTACCCACCAGGTTGGCTATGTGGAATGCTTCCATTACCTACCACACAAAGAGGTTTGGGTGCTGCTATTTTCAATTCACAACCACCCTACCCAGAAATAGTGATCAGCGAGGTGACTTCCTTTCATACCCTAGATTCTCTTTCCCTTAATCTCAGCCTACTGCTGTGAGCACAGTTTTAGAAAGTATTTGGACATAAAGGTAGAAAACCTAACCAACATTTTTTCACTTGGAAGTACTGGGAATAGTCATAATAAAACTTTGACAACCACTATGTCAAAACAATTATGGAACCCTCCTATACAATTCCAAATAAAACTAATATAAAACAAGTACAATCAAATTGTATTTAAAATATATATAAAGCAGATTGAAATGAAGCAATATAAAGGGAGGGGTAAATTGCTACATCCCCAATGCCAGGAAAAATGCTTAGTGCAAGAGCAAATCCTCAAGAAATAGAGTAGTGGAGGTTATTTTCTCAGCTCTTTCTGGAATCCCATATGCCCCATGGTCTGGCTCTGCCCCAGCACGTGCTTGCTTGACTTCTTGGGCAATCCAGATCACAGCTGAGTCTATGGCTAGGGTTAGGTCAATGTTTGTTGATTGTTTGCATCACATATAAGCCTCAGAGAACCCCATACCTCGGAGCCACCTGACTTGGTTGTTGTAGCACCTGCTCCACCCTCATTGGCTGGAGCTGATTCCCAAGTGACACAAAGCATCCTTTTCCTTCTGCTTGTCTCCCATTTGCTTAGCACCAACAAATGGGTTCAAGTCCACAGGATTTTGGACTTGACCATTGGGTAGGATGATTCTAGTCCTTTTTCTGAATCAATCAGGTGATGTGAGATCTATCATGTGTTACTAGCCCAGAGGGGTCTGTGGATGAAGACTCTTTGCTTATACCTAGTCCCTCTTTGCTATGGAAGAGAAACTTTACAGCAAGTGAGGTTTGGGGAATTCATTTTGCTGTATTTGACATTCAAGTCATATTTATTTGAACCCAGGACTTCATCCAACTGGTGTCTGACTGAGCTTGGAATTTGGAAGCGTATGACATAGGCTGGGGAAACAGAAAGTCTGGTGTTCTTCAAGCAGCATTCTACTCAACGGCCTGCCAAATGGACAGACTCCAGGAGCGCCTCAAGATCACCCCAAGCCTGTTGACTGTGTTGGTGCTTACCTACTATAGGCCTTGTGGTAAAATGAGCAGAGCTGCACATGAAAAATAATTGGAGGGCGGGCGATAGCCCAGTGGTAGGGCATCTGCCTTGCATCTCATATGGTCCCGGCACAGCCAGGAGTAATTCCTGAGTGCAGAGCCAGGAGTAGACCCCTGAGCATCGCCAGGTGTGACCCCAAAAAAGCAAGAAAAGAAATAATAGTAATAATAATGATGGCTAAAACAAGGGATTTCTAATGAAGTGACTTTAGACTGAAGAACTAGGTGAATCACCCTTAAGTGACTATTTTGCACATCTAGTTTGAGATTGTTTAGTGGTATTCTATCTTTTTTTTTTTTTAATTTTAGGTCACACCCATCAATGCTCAGGAGTTACTTCTAGCTCTGCACTCAGGAAAACCCTGGCGGTGCTTGAGGGACCATATGGAATGCCAGGGATCAAACCCACGGTGGCCATGTCCAGAGGCAAATGTCCTACCCACTGTACTATCACTCTGAGTCCCTAGTGGTAGTCTTATCAGGAATCTCTATCTTGTTTTCTATTTTTCCACTGCCTTCAGAATTTCCCTTGCAGGGAAGAAAGGGGTTCACATACCTCAAATTATTATCACCTTGCATAAGAGCCAGAAAGAGCAAAGCAATTATCTATATCTACTAGGAGGTGGCCTCTACAAAGTTGAGTTTTTATAAGAATAGGGGTCATGCCTGGCAATGCTCAGCTATCTTCGCCAGGCCAGCGGCTGAACTGGACTATCAAACATGCTAACCATGTGCCCTCCTGCTTGAGCTATCAACTCGGAGTCAAGCTGATATTCTCTTCTTGTTTTTATGGGGAGGGGACACACCAGGCAGTACTGGTGGACCACCTGATGCTGGGGCTGCAAGCTGGGTTTCCTGCCTATGAAGCAGGTGCCCCATTCCTTTGTTTTTGTTTTATTGCATTTTGGGTCACACCCAGCGATGCTCAGGGGTTACTCCTGGCTCTGGTGCTCCATTCCTTTGAGTTTTCTCCTGTACCCCAAGCTGATTTATACAGTCAACAGTCCTATCTGTTAGTCTTCGGTCAATGTCTATATTGAGCACAAATTATGTGCTGGTTATTGGATTCTAGCAGAAAGACAGCTTACAATTAACGCACCTGACATTCAAATAATCTAAGAAACAAGAAAACAAACCTAAACGTGTCATATAAAAGTAGATTCTGGACTCATTGCTAAAATAGCGAAGTACGTGGTGAGTAAATGGTTTTGCTGCTTTGGATCAGGTGGAAGAGGTGACATTTGTGTGAGAAGTGGATGACAAGAAGGAAGTAGCCATGGGAAGACAGGGAGCAGAGCATTTGAGTCAGAGGAAATACTTCCCAATATTAATTATTTCTCAACAATTAATCATCAAAGTGAATTACTGGGAAATTAAGTTGTTGAGGTCCCACCACTTCTGAGGCCAGCACAGCTTCTGTCTTGGCAAAGTTTACCTCGGACCCTACTGTCTCCATTACCAAAACAATCCATCATGCCTTCCCCCAAACAAGTACACACAATGCTGTGATCAGGTTTTACCCCTTTTGAACTATCCCAGCTCACAGTATCTGTTATTCCCTCCTAGCTGCTATTCCACTTCAAACAGAAATTGCACGGTTCCATTTTCTCACACAATAACAACTGAATAAACCTTCTTCCAGAAGACACTGCATGCAAATGGATGGTTGGAAACATCTCTTTCAAAGGCTTAAGGAGTCTTAAATGAAAGCCCTGGAAAATGGTGATGTAAATTGCGGTAAGCCAGACTTTGAGATCTTCCAGGGCCCTTTTCACAGGAATTTGAAAACAGGCACATTCCATGTTGCCCTTTGTTAGAGGGATATTGACAATAAACAGAGTTCAGCTTAGAATTTGTGCTGTGAGACAGCAGAGCCTTGAACAAAGCTGAGTTTCCTCGACCAGGACAAAACTCTTCTAGATTCTGCTGATACTTACACAGGGTTCAGGCAAGTCCATTTGGGGAGTGTATGGGGAACTAAACTCTCAAGGTATTATTGGTTTCTTGCATTTTGTTATTCTGATGGCACTGAAGACTACTCCACAAGCCATTATCAGAACCCACCCATCTTCAGTTCCCGTAAATATTATGTCTGCAGGGAACTATGTGAACTATTTCACAGCTGGAATAGAAACCAGGCTCTGGAAACTTGCCATGGGACGGACATAAGAAAAACATTAAAACTTAAGTGAGACAATTCAACAGTGCAGGAGAAGGTGGCTAAAAATGATGTTTGTGCTTTTTAGAGATTATTAGTCCTCACTTGCTTAGTTAAATCCACATAAATGTACATTGACCTTTATGTGGTTAGAAAGGCATGAGGTGCCTTTCAATACGGCAAAGGTAAGATCAGTTCTCTTCCTCTTCGTAGTTTGTCCTGATTGTTCCTAGCAGTGGAGACCACAAGGCAGCAATTATCAGCGATCAGTGATGCCTGAGAAGGAGCAAACCAGAGGCAGCTACTGCCAGGCGTGCTGGAGCCGAGGACTAAATTCAGTCTAGTTGCAGCTTTCTCATGCAGGAATCAGCTCCTATCTTTGGCAGTCCCAGTCTCTAAACAGTTGTGGAAAGGCACCGTAAAATGGAAGGTGTGAATTCAATCTGAGTTACTAGTATCACCCATATGTTCTCTACACCCATCTCCCACTCTTCTGAAAGCCTACTCGTAGATCTCACCCTGAAAAGGTCAGAGCCTTATAAGGAACTTCCTTAAGCATCTAGGCTCAATCAGGAACCCCATACAAGTCCTTGTTGTTAAGAGAATTCCACTTGTAATAATACTGGTCTGGTGCTATAGGGATAGCCCAATGAGCTGGAGCAAATATTTTGCATGTCAGAGGTCTGGGTTTGGAGCCCAGAACCATATGGCCACCCAGGCACTGAGATGGGAGTGCTCTCTAAGCAATACCCGATGTTCCCCTAAAGAAAAAAATATATAGGCTTAGTTTTTTAATGAATTGGACTAATATCTAAAACATAAGTTGAACAGTGATAAAGATCTTTGTATCGTTTACCACGCCCCTAGAGAAGATCTGGCAGTAGTAGGTGTTAACAGTAGATTTGCCTAGTGTCACCCTCCTCTAAGAAGGCGGGAACCTTGCCTACTTTTACCTCTCATTGATTTCTGATCTTGATCAGTAATTGGCTATATCCTAGCTGAAGATTTCCTGAATGAACAGAAATGACAATGGCTAATATTTATTTAGTGCCTGCTGAGGAGTTATGTTGGGTGCTTTAGAGATAATGTTTTGTGTTTTTCTGAGGGGTTTCTTTGGTCTTTTTTTATTTTGATTTTGGGGCCATGCCCAGCAGTGCTCAGGGGCTATTCCTGGCTCTGTGCTCAGGACTTACCACAGACAATGCTTACGGTGAACATATGTGGTGCCAAGGGATGCCAGCCAAGGCTGTGCCACCATGACCACAGGCAAAGTAATACTTACCTCCTGCACTATCTCTCAGACCCTTCTTTGGTCTTTGGTTATTTTTTGCTACTGTTGTTGTTGTTGTTTTACCTGTTTTTATAGGGGGTGCCTCCAGTGATACTGTTTTCTGGGGCCAATCTCAGTGAAACTCAGCCAGTCCTTCAGGTTTAACAGTTTGGTGCTGGGGGCCATGAGTGATAGGCCTGTGCCCTCCCACTTGCACAGATACAGTTCTTATTTAACATTCACCAACATTTAACAATACCTGTATATTATGCCATTTTGGATGAGTAGGTTCAGTGCATTTAAAAAAAATTAATTGCCATTCTCTAATCCACAGGAATCATTGAGCTAAACTTCCTCTCTATGTAGAAGGGAGTGCCCCCGATGACCTGAATAAGTGAATTTCTTTCCCTAGGTATCTACCAAGGGAGTGACGGATGAGAAAGGAAATAAGTTGCACGGCTTTAGTTATGCTTAAATTGTCTGGAATGCAATTATAGCCTCAGCTTCTATTTATATTGTGCTTTCAATGAGGAAAAAATATACGCATTATGTATATGCACATATCTGTGCAGTTTGCATTAGGCTCATATGCAACCACAGAAGATGTAGAATGTTTCCTCCTCTGCCGAGAAACTGGAAGCGGGAGGTGGGGAAGTGGTAGGCCAGATCTCGTCTGAGATGCTGGTTAAACCGGCTCTGCCAGTGTCTTCCACACCTGCCTAGGACACCAGTTGAGGGTAGGCTTTTGGCTTCTCTGGGCACTGGGCCCATCTCCACCATCAAGCCTCATCTGATCTGGCTGAATGGGGCAAGGGCAGTCGATAATGCCACCTTCCTAGGAAAATCAGAAGTATCTGGGTGCATGGGCATGATTCTGCGAAGGATTGGACTTACCTGCCCCTGAGTAGAAGGGAATTAGTCAAACCCATTCTATTCCTGCTACCAGGGATAATTCTCACCACCTTCCTAGTGAGATTACGTTACGTTACTCGAAGTTTTGGCTTGTTTTGGGTGGCACCCTGTGGTTCTCAGTAGCTGCTCCTGACTTCGAGCTTGGGGGGTGGGGTGGGGTGACTTCTAGAAGTGCTGAGCAACCACACAATGCCGGGGTTTGAGCCTAGGGCCTGCAGGTTCCAGCCTACTGAATGATCTCTCTGGCCCAATTGGTGTTATTCTCCTTTACCAGACAGAAGTGGTGACCTAAAGTGCGAGGGGAGTGATTGGTGGCATTATGAAAATGAATACAATTCTTGAATTTGATTTATTTGGGAAGGGGATGTTGGACCACATCCAGGGGCAGCTCTGTGCTCAGGGCTAACTCCTGGTGGTGCTTAGGGGGAAGCCATAGAGTACTCGGGATCAAGCGGGGTTGGCCATTGTACAGCAAGTGCCTTAACCCTTGAACTATTCCTACAACCCCTTGAGTTTGAGTTTGGCCTCTACTTGATTCCTCTCTCTGCTCTTGTTTACTGGAACAACTACCTCCTGGAGACAGAAAAGGGGAATAGAATTGTCAGAAGAAGTTGGCAAAAGTCAAAGGAGGACATTTCCCTAAAACAATGTAAATTCATTCCATTTGAAAGTACTTTGAGTCTTCAATTCATGTCCTTTGGGTTTGCTTTTTTAGGGTGAAAATGTCCTCTCAATTTAAGAAATGATGGTGCTAGAAAATGTGAATTGTTTGGCAATATTAAAATTTGTCAGCTTGCATCAGTTTGCCAACTTGGAAAAACTTGCTGGGGCTGGAAAGATAATACAGCAGGTAGGACATGTTCCGTGCACTCGGCTGGCGTGCGTTCAGTTCTCCAGCACCCCATATGGCCACTGGGCCCTGCCAAGTGTGATCCTTGAACACAGTTAGGATTAAGCCCTGAGCACAGCCAGGTGTGGCCCAAAGACAAACAAAACAAAACAAAGCAAAAATGTTGCTGGTCCCTAAAACATAACAGTGTTTTGACTGCATGAGCCTGTCCTCAGCGCTAGGGTTGCTGAGGGGCTCTGAGTGTCCTCTGTAGGGGACTTTGAGGACTGACTTTGAGGGAAATTAATACTCTTCACTCCAAATATCCCTTCTCCCAGGCGTGCCCACAGCCCAGGGCTCCTGGGTGGTGCCCTTTGTCCTGGATGAACAGATCTCAGAACCTGATTCATTTAAAATTTTAGGAACTCATAGAAGTGCCTGTTTAAAAATTAGATCTAGGGACTGGAGAGATAGTATAGCAGATAGGACTTTTGCCTTGAGGTCAACTGGGCTTGATCCCTAGCAGTCAGTATGGTTCTGCCAGGAACGATTCCTGGGCTCTGAGCCGGAAGCAAACCTGAGCACCACCAGTATGGTCCCAAAAACAATAACACAACAAAATAAATTACAACAGTAAAATAAACTAAGACCTGAGGAACCAGGGAGGTGATTCTCTAGTGGATTTCTTCCCTTGCATTGTGTGAGAACCTGGGTTTAGTCTCTGAGTCTCTTTCTTGCTCTCTCTCTCTCTTTCTCTTTCTCTCTCTCTCTCTCTCTCTCTCTCTCTCTCTCTCTCTCTCACACACACACACACACACACACACACACACCCCTATCTGAGAGTGGCATATGCCTGACTCCAAAGAAAGATTTTGCTGTTCCTGGAATTTCAGGACAGTGAGCGAGCAAGCCTGGATCTAAGACACACACCAAACCACACACAGAAGACCATTCCCCTGCCTGTGAGGGACATTGCTCCTTTGACGTTTATAAAACATGTTTATGTGTATAAGTGATTTCTGCCTTCAGCTTTTCAAAGCCCTGCGACCCTGAGACTGCAGTGATGAGCAGGGCATGCTACCATGTCTTTGTTCGGACTGGAGGAATGTGTGCTGAAGAGCTGAATTTCATGATGGTTGGAATGCGTAAGGAACACCGTGCACCCTTGGACCTTAGATGCCCAGGTGGGTCAATGCTTCCCTAACTCCTGGGCTGGGACAAGGCCCCTTTGCTGTGGAGACAAGGTAGGTCGGTGGAGACTCTACCCATTACTAAGAAGGGAAGTATGGGGAAACTTAAAACTGCTACTATCAAGCTTTATATGCCATCTGGTATTTTCAGTGCCAAATAACTATCACAGTATCATTACAATCACGGGGGTCAGGCCAATGCAAAGTGTCAGTCAGCTCTCAATGGGCTGGGGGATTTAATGGCCTGCGAGTTTGAGGAATTCAGCAGCCTAACAGGACATCATGATCCTCAGGGTGAATTTTGTCAGCTAACCGGAGCCTCTGCCAAACCACAGCACGGGAAGGATCTGTGTGTGCAAGAAAGTGGAATAAAAAAAAAGAGTAGGCTTTCTGGCACATTCAATATGGTATCTATGTACATATGGTACAAAGGGTCACTGAAAAGGTTTGGGTCATCATGAGAAGCATCAAAAAAGAAAAAGAACTAAAAGCGGATTTAAAAAAAGACCATGGAATCTTATTGGTAGTGGTAACTGCTGCCCTCACATAGTCAGAAATGTCATAAATAGTCATAAACTCAAGCCCATGTCCTGGAATCAAAACTAGACTTCAGGCTCTGTCATCTTCCTTCTTCCTCCTCCTTTCCTCATCCCTACTCGGAAAATAACTTTGTTCACCTCTTTCAACTTCTCAGGTCATCTTCCATGTTCAGAAATGTTGCCTCACTGTTCTTCTCTTGGGATAACCCAGATATAGTGACTCCCGGGACTGAGATACAGTGTTCCTGGTAACAGTTAGGAGATGATGGAATTAGAAAGAGGTGTCTGAAGACCTGAAAGTGATCTTACATCAGACTCTGAAATGCTCGCTGGCAGTGTCAGAATATAGGAGGGAGACCTGTTTGACAATTTAATGTATTTACTGGGTAAATAATAAGCACTTACAGTTCCTGTGGCTTAATCTGCATGAAGTTCACTACGATAAAAGAGCTGTGCCCTTTTGCTTCTATTTGCATTTAAGTAGGCTCCCAGTTCCATTTACCTTCACATTTCAGAAGGAAATTGTAAGCATGAGGCTGGCCGAGGGGTGGCTTGGAGAAAGACAGCAATTATGTTCACCGGCCTAAAGAAAGGGGCAAGGGGTATTGGGTTGCGATAGAGAGGAAAAGAACAAACCCCCAAGCCTGATCACCCCCCTCTCTTAGGTTATTTGACTCTGTTTTTAACTGGAGGTTTATATCAATCTCTCTCACTCTGGGTTTTGAAAACATATTATCAGGTCATCTTAACCTTTTATGAAGTATTTCAAACTTGTATGTGCATGAGCTAAGTGAAGATTTATTATATTTGACACCATAACTGAAGATTTTAAGGCATTCTTTTAAGCAGGACTTTGAAACCCCCTAAGGCTAGATAGCTATCTCTTGCAGATGTTAACTCGGTTTCACAGATAGGAGGTCTGGGAAGGTTTAAACTGTCTCTGAAGACATTGTATGTGCCTGAGACTTTATCTCCATGCAGATATTTGTACTATGTATCCCCCACAAAATTGGTGATTTTTAGAACAGATTTTATTGCCCCAACCCACTCCCCATCTCTGCCCTCTATTTCCATTTCTTTGGGACCCTCTTGGTTTTGAATTAAAAGAGAAAAGCTTAAGACTAGATGAGCTCATGAATAGAAGTGCTCCTCACCCTAACACAGATCCTTTGGAATTCAAAGGTACCTGCTCGAGAGCTCTGATACTCTGATAAATGATGTCATTCATATGAGCTGGAACCAGACAGGAGGGGCCCGAGCGATGAGTGGAGGGAGGGTGTTTGTCTTGCAATCAGCAGTTCAGGGTTCTGCTCCGGGCATCCCATATGGTCCAGGGAACCACTGGAGTAATTGCTGAGTGCAGAACCAGGAGTAACCTCTGAGCACCGCCGGCTGTGGCCCCCAAAACAAAAAATAAAAGAACCTGACAGAAAAATGCGACCTAATTCTGAGGAGTGGGGGTGGTGGAAGAGACTGCATCAAGCTATGAGGTGTCCAAGATCCCCAATGTGCCTACCGGCATGCACAGTCACTGGGCTGAGGTTGAGAGGGTAACAACATATATGAGCTGCCATGTGGGGTGGGGGCAGGGAAGCTAACGCAAATAATGGACTGTAAGGACCTGTGCCCCTGGGCCGTGACTCCCACAGTGGACTGGGTCACCGTGGAACTGTGCCTTCGGCTGGGCTGTAATCGGGAGGGACGTGCCAGCTGCCTGCTGAGCACGTTTTCTCTTGGATCCCACCCTTGGCGACCGACCCAAACCTCAGCCTCCAGGATCTGTTAGAGAAACAAACAAGTGGGGAGACAAACAACCCAAACAGCAACACACTGGCGCCCAAGCTCCGCCTCTGGAGGCCTCGGACCAATCAGAAGCCTGTTGCTGGGCCGGTGTTTAGCCGCCTGACGTTCCCATGGAGACGGAGGAACGTTACACACCAAACACAGGACGACGTTGACGTCCGTGCTTGATAACCATGGAGACGTGGGAGGAAACGTCATCCCCACGCCTCTCCCCCCCGCCCGCCCTCCGCGACAGGGGGGCGGAGGCAGCGACGCTGGCGTCGCGGTCACGTGCTGTCGGGCCCGCCGGCCGTGGGGCGGGGCCTGTTGCCATGGCTGCAGCTGCGGCTGTTGTTGTTTGGTGCTGGAATTAGAAAGTGCTGAGGAGGCAGTGGAGCCAGCACCCATTCTGGAACTGCCTCTCCCGCCCCCGGCCAGAGAGGGTTCCCCAGCCCCCTGGGAAGCCAGGACACCCCCTCGGCTGTCCCAGCACGCCTCAGCCCCACGTCCCGAGCCAAGATTTCCCTGTCCTGCCTGTCACCCCAGACTGAGCGCCAAACCCAGCCCAGTCCCACCTCTCCTTGTGGGCCATAATTGTTGGGGGTGACCTCCTCGAACTTCCAGACTTCCAGACAGCAGCCCACAGAACCACCACTGACCGAACTGCCTTGCCCAGGAGACAGAGCCAAATCCTGGCAGTAGGAAACTTTCCCACTCTCAGGGAAACCGCCAGAATCCAGGGAGACTGGAAAGACGTTTATGGTGTCCTTTATTCTGTAAAACCACAGCACGTTAGACATGTATTCATTGCTCAGTGCTGTGCTGAAGACGTCAGGGAGAGATGCCTGGCAACCCTGTTCCTGTTCCAGAACATTCCTCCCAAAGGGAGAGAAATCCTGGAGGAGTGTGAAGGCCAACAGACAGCGAAGCTTCCATTTCTACGCTCTAGTTTTTGTCTTGTCTCCACAAGCCTCAAAGTGGGAGACCGCTTGGTGTGCCCGCCAGCCTTTCTGTTCACACAGCTCTGGAAAGTTACGGGAAAGCGGCGGCAGCAAAGTGTAAACAAAAACCAGGCCCAGAAACAGGACTCAGATGACCATGTAAAGGCAGTCACCAAGAAAAGAATGCCACGTTTGAAAGATAAGGCACAGCTGAGGGACTGAGACTTTGAAATTTCTCCAGTGTCACAATCCTCTAGCCACGCTGAATGTAAATGATGTCTTCTGAGTTTACGGGAAAGAAGAAAAGAGCATCACATCCTGGAATTTAAAAAAACTACCAGAGAGATAGTCCAGGGGTTACGGTGTTTGCCCGTGTACACCGACCCCAGCACCACATATGGTGCCCTGAGAAATGCCAGGAGTAACTCCTGAATACCACTGGGCATGCCACAACCACCACTAACACAAAAAAAAAAAAAAAAAAAACCAAGGATTTCATTAAAATGAAGGGTGGTTGGGGTTGATCTGGGGTCCTTCTAGCCTCCACAAAGAAGCGCAATTTCGTTTTCCACCTCTGACAAATCAGCACTTCAAGACTCCTTCCTCCTTGGTCTAGGCTGTCCCTCGCTGTGCCCGTTCGTATATTTACCTTCCCACAGAACATATCCGTTTCCTTTCAACATTCCCTTGTTCCATCCTCTGACCTACCTATTACTCACGTCATGACACCCTTCTCCAAACAGTCGTCCCTCTCTCCCTTCCCACTCCAGTGCCACTCCCGGCTTCCTCTCCAACCAGGCAGCGCCCCTAAAACCTTGCCCATCCACCCGTATCTGTCATCATGCCTTTAGAGAGGAAAAGTGTCTCTTGCTATAGAGGCAAGCTGGGGAGATAGAAGGGAATGTGGGGACATTGGTGGTGGGAATGAGGCACTGGTGGCACTGTTGGCTGGATGGGTGCTAGAATACTGTATGACTGAGGCCCGATTATGAACATCTTTGTAATTGTATATCTCACAGGTGGTGTAATATAATTTTTTAAAAATTTTATAGAAATGGGTGCATAAAGGCCCAGGTGTGCTGATCCAGAGACTCATGGGGGCAGAGCTGCTACTGGCTCTCCCTGTGCCCAGCCGCTCATGAGGCATCCGGGAGGGATGGCAGGTTCTAGTCCTGGCCCACCACCCTAGCAGAGCCTCACAACAAGCCAGATGATCCCCCACTCCATGAGGGCCACCATTTTTCCACATCTGGACTTCCCTCTCTTCAGAACTCCACCCAACAGAAGAGCCTATCACAGCCCGACTCGTGCAGCCGCTTGCAGCCACGTGGTTCATCAATAAATGCTGCAGATCAGAGGTGACTACAAGAGTATGCCACCCGCACGGCAGAGCCTGGCAAGCTACCCGTGTCGTATTTGATATGCCAAATACCAGTAACAATTATATACCTCATTCCCATGACCTGATGGAATGGGTTGAGGCTCTTTATATTCTGCTGGAGCAAGCAGATGCCCTTGGGCTCTACTAGCATGAGACAGGACATATGGAGATGCTACTGGTGCCCACTTGAGCAAAGCGATGATGAATGAAGACAGTGATTCAGTGATACAGTGAAAAGATAGTAGGGTTTTGTTTTTTTTTTTTGGTGAATGTGGCCCAAACAAATATAGGAGTATGGCACTGAATGAAGTCATTATCAACACTTTTTACAAAGAGGACCCAACGACGACCAGCACAAATGACAGGCCCTAGGTATGGCTCAGTGGAAAAGCTTATGTCTTGAGATTAGGGGTTGTGTCCCTATCATTGAAAAATAAATTAATAAGAAAGAAAATTCCCAGCTAGTAGCTGAGATTCAGGCCATCTAACCAAGCCCATTCAGACTTCTTATTACCAGGACTGTGGTAAAGAATTACCCTTGACTGATTCTGACATTTTCAGGGAAACGATGGTAATTTCTACTCTTTTTCTGCCCTGTCAACTGAAGGTCAAGCTACACCCCGTTGGGAGAGTCAGTTCCTTCCCCTCACTCAGCTCCCTCGCCCGCAGAACTCCTAGAGCAGAAGAGAGATGGAAAAGAGCAACCTCCAGTCTGGGTTCATGGGAAGGCCTGCCTTTAGCATGCATCAGATAGAGTCTGTTTTGGCAAGGGGATGAAGTGGTTGTGTTCTGTTGCAGATGGGAAAGTGAAACACTGATATGCTTTACCCCAGGCACTTAAATAGCCATCTCACAAAGAGTAGCAGTACTCCTTATCTCCTCTTCAAACTCCGGGTTAAGTTAGAAGACAGTCGTGTTTACTGTTGATTCTATCTCTCTGAAAATCACTTTTCCAATTCTTTAGGCCAACCAAGAACCCTACAAGCTACTTAGGCAAAAGAGGGAGTGTGGGGGTAGGGAAAAACTGAAGGCAAGATTGATTTGGTTTATTTTGAGGCCCCAGGACTGTTAAGAGAGGAAGATTGAGTGTGATAGTACAGCAAGTAAGTCACTTGCCTTGCATGCTGCTAAGCCAGGTTCAATCCCTGACACCACAAATGCTCCCCAATTCGACCAAGAATGATACCTGATCGTAGAACCAAGAGTAAGCCCTGAATACTACCATTGTTTGGTTCCAAAACAAAAACCAAGCAAACCTGGAACGGCATAGAGAGCATGCTCCCATATCCCTGTCTGCTTGGATTCCCTCGTGCCCAATTTGACAGCCGAAGAAATGGGAATGCAAGTAGTTCACATGCCAAGGATACAGAACCGAACCAACCTGCCTTGGCTCAAGCTGTGGGTGCTCCTTCATGCTCACAGCATGAGAGGACACACAGAACCATTCTCGGGTTGGCTCCACAAGTTCATCTCTCCCAGTGGAGACTCTCGCCCCCCTTCCCCAAACTTATTAATACCTGAAGACAGAGGAGAGAGTAAAGATCTTCCAGTAGATCTTGAAATTCATGAAAAGGTGCTGACACCGCCTACAGAGCAAGAACACGGCTCCTTGCCTGCCTCCCTGGGAATAACCTGTATTTCCTCCTCGGCTCAGAACCCAAGAGGCAAAAGAGACATGCCCCAGAGCACACGCAGCAGAGAAGTTTGGGCGAGTTCTGCGGGATTCTGACCTGCCTCAGGCTAGGAGGCGCTACCTGAGTTCACCGGCTACTACCTGCGGAGCATTGCCCAGGTGTCTGTGAAGCTGTTCAGGGGGCCAGCCCTTCCTCCATCACCCTCTCTCCCTCCCCTTGCCTGACCCTGAAGAGAAGCACGTTCCACACGAATTCCTTCCAACTTCAGATGCCTTTTGGATTTAAAAGCTCCTAAAGAGTTCCCCCCTGGACAAACAGCATTAGTCAAGTGGAGTGGGTGGGAAGGGTATTTCCTGGTGACCCACGGCTACAGGGAAGGGAGACCCTCCTCCCCCACGGCCTGCTGAGAGTTGCATGTGGGTGGCGGTGAGAACAGACATGCCGGAGGGTTTCTGGCCAGGCAGGAATGCCCCACAGGCCACACCCGCAGCCCCCGGAGGAGAGCACCTCATCGTGTCTGGGCTGGAGAAGGGGTGGCGGTGCCAGGGAGTGGGTTCCCCTGTGTCTGGCTCCAACAACCGGTTTATTGTGATGATTCTATTTGTGCTCTCTGTGTTCTGTTTGCCTTGGCAGCAGGGAAGGAAAGGGCAGCGGGTTCACTCCGGTCTGTACTGGGTGGTTCCTGTAGCCACACCCCGGCTTTAAAGCAAGCGGCTTGCACTGGGGATGCCTTTACCTGGGGCCCTCCTTGTACCAAAGCAAGGTGTGGGAAGTATTTCCTTTTTATGGGCCAGCCAGGTGTGGCTAGCATTTCACCTATTCCTGCATTACTAACGTCACCCAGATCCAGGTCAAAGGGCGGCACTTGCAAACTCTCCTGGCCCTGGGGTTCCGAACCTGGGGCCCTTAACCATGCCTGTTTGGGCTGTTACCCAGACTCCCTATTGCCCTGGGCTCTTTAGTTCCCAAATGGAAATAGAAAGGGGGGGGAGGGGAACCTAAAATCTTTAAAAACATAGTCAAGGGACTTGGGAGGCGTTAACTCAAAGGACTGGTCACAGGCTTTGCCTATTGGAGGCCTGAGTTTGACCCTTACACCACATGGTTCCCATGAAGTCTGACACCTGAGCACCATGATGGGAGTATCCTCTGAGACCCACTGGGTGTATCCCAAAGGAAGAAAGAAGGAAGGAAGGAAGGAAGGAAGGAAGGAAGGAAGGAAGGAAGGAAGGAAGGAAGGAAGGAAGGAAGGAAGGAAGGAAGGAAGGAAAAAGAGGGGGGGGGAGGGGGAGGGGAGGGGGGAGGAAGGGAGGAAGGAAGGAAGGAAGGAAGGAAGGAAGGAAGGAAGGAAGGAAGGAAGGAAGGAAGGAAGGAAGGAAGGAAGGAAGGAAGGAAGGAAGGAAGGAAGGAAGGAAGGAAGGAAGGAAGGAAGGAAGGAAGGAAGGAAGGAAGGAAGGAGAAGGAAGGAAGGAAGGAAGGAAGGAAGGAAGGAAGGAAGGAGAGGGACTTGGGGGCCAAACTTAGCTGTGATTGGGTACTATTGACTCTACTCAGGGGTCACTCTTGGCTGTACTTGGGAATCAAATCAAGGTTGGTTACATGCAAGTAAGTCTTCTAACCATTGTACTATCTCCCAACCCCACACCAAGCTAAAAAAAAAAAGTAAGTAAAATGAAAAGAAAGAGAAAACAAAAACGGCTGTGGTCTTGCCACTGTACTCTAAAGGACTCGTGTTCAAGGTTGAAATCTGGGCTTTCGGAAGCATGAAACTTTAGCCAATACAAACTACACCATAGTATGAATTCTCTATAAGGTGGTAGCATTCAAAATGATGGGACATCTATGATCGTAGAGGCCTGGAATTGCGCCCTTATTTATCTGATCCTCTGTCTGGAAATAAAATCTCTAGCATATGGGAAAGAAAGAAAGTGTTTGTGCTGCTACATGACAGCACTGTTCTACATGTGTTTTTGAGGGGGAGGGGGAAAGCTCATTTGAGTTTCAAAACAACAAGAAGAGGAGAATAAGCAAGTCTTATTATTGTCATCCTCTTTTATGGATGAGAACACAGGACTGAGAGGTTAAGAAAATTGCCAAAAGCCACACAGCTATCAGCGATATCAGCATGTGTAGTGTGGGCTTGAGACAGTTCAGATGACTTAAACGAAGGCCAGGATTCACCACTGGTTATCTGGTCCCGGAACCCGTGCGCATCCACTATGTGGTAGTGCTGTTCCTGAAGAACCAACACTGTGCGAGGAGCAAGGGAGTGTGGAGAACAGACGCAGATACAATCCCAGCCCCAACCTGGGCATCTGCATATTTGTGTTCTCAGACTGCTTCGAATTAAGTTGAAAAGGACCTTTCTCCCTCGCTTCCCGCCACCTGAGCCCTGGGAAAATCTTTTTGTGAATGCATTCTTCGGCGAGGGAGAAGTGATGACCACTAACCAGGTCAGTAAAGACCTTCAAGAATGCTCTTCACTTGCCGCAGCTCACAGGGGTAAGAACCAGGTTGTTCACAAGAACACTAGGGGCTTGTTGTGGGTTTTCTTGTGGGTGTGCCTCGTTGTACACCTTGGCACATAGTGGTTGGGCAGAGCCAGGCTGCAACATGTAACCAAGCCTGTCCATTAGGTAGGGTCACAGAGCCCAACCCTGAAGAAAGTGGCTTTGGCCCAGCTACCTAGGTGATGAAACCATTTCCTCTTCGAGAGACCATAGCTCATGGCTGCAGGGCCTGGCAAGGCCACGGGCTTTGTTCACCCAGCCACTCCCTACCGGATGTGATCATGGACATTGTGGGCTGGAGACAGTTAGGATGACTTAAATAAAGGCGAGGTATGGGTAATTACCCTAGCTCACTTTTATTGAATGCTTAGCTTGCTTTATGTGGCTGGTGTGGCTTCACCAATCCTATGCAGTCTATTCTGTAATGATCTCCACTGGGAAGGTGGAACAGAGTCCCGGAGGGGAAATTCCCCAGTCCGGCACACACAGACAGTAAGTCAGACTCAACCCCAGGGCTGACTGGCTTCTGAGCCCAACAAGGCCAAGGTCCTTTCTTCAGAGTCAGCAGCAAAACCAAGGCAAGGATGGGGTAGAAGAGATGGTACAGCGGGCAAGACATTTGCTTGCCACACTGATCTGGGTTTGATCCCCAGCATCCCATATGGGCACCCCGAGCACTGCCAGGACTGATTCCTGAGTGCAGAGCCAGAAGTAACCCCTAGTCACTGCTGGGTGTGGGCTCACCACCCACCCAAAAAAAAAAAAAAAGACCAAGGAAAAGCTTGAGATGTTTCACTGTCTTGGATTTCAAACTACACAGTACTATTTGTTAGGATTCCTGAGAACCAGGGGGTTCAAGTTTCTATGGGGGTTCAGATCCCCAGGCTCTCCCGGACTTCTGTGGAGTTCAGGAATCAGTGAATGCCATTAGTTTCCTAAGGCTAACTAGACCTGTACAGAAACTATGAAACCAAGCTGGAGTCAGCCCAACCCTGCAAGAAAAGTTAGGGGACAAAACCTAGAGGCCAGAGGGATAATTCAGGAGCTAACGCACTTGCCTTGCATGTAGCTGACCCGGATTTGTTTCCCAGAACCCCGAGTCCTGCCCAGAGTGATCCCTGAGCACAGAGCCAGGAATAGCCACTTCCAAGTGTGTCCCCACCCCCAAAAAAAAAATAGGGGCTATATCAGGACTGTTTTACTGTTGCTATAAAACCAGCTAACTTGGTGCAGTCGTTGTGGATGATATGTATGAGAATATCACCCTGAAAAACAGAGGTCTGGTCTCTTCCTCAACACTTTCTCTGTAACAGGATCTCTGAGTATTTGTCTGGACATGCCCTTGTCCGTCTAGGCTTGGGATCTGTTCTGGTGCTCGTATGACATCAGGGAAAGTCTTTGGCCAAGGCCATCAAGACACCTTTCTATTCCTGGTCCTTTAGTAGACGCTCTTCTTTCTCTGTTTCCTTCCAATAAATCCTAAATCCCAAGATGATATTTAATACTCCAGTACCCGGAGTCAGATTCTCAGGCTCCCAGCCTAACTTTACCACTCATTTGCAAATTATTTATCTTCTAAATGATTTAATCTTTCTGTGCCTCCTTTTTTCTTATCTATAAAATGGGAATAATGACAGTCACCTTTCTTTGAGTATTGTTGGAAACAATGAGATAATGTATGTGTCTGACAAATACTCGTGAAAGCCAGACTTTCTAATTGACAAGTATTCTGATTGAGATGGGAGCTTATTCTTTCTTTGAATCCTTCTCTCTTGGGATGGTTGTTGAAAACTGGCTGTACGTTTTCTGATTCCCAGTATTTTTTTGTTTGTTTTTTGTGTCCCCATCCAGCAGTGCTCAGGGGCTTACTCCTGGCTCTGCACTGAGAGATCACTCCTGGTGGGCTTGGGGATCATATGGGATACCAGAATCAAACCCTGGACTGCTGCTTGCAAGGTAAGCATACTACCTGCTGTACTATCAACCAACCCCCTGATTTTGGTATTCTTTATCATCCTCCCAGATCCTCCCAGATCTTTCTGCTTTTAATCTTTCAAAGAGTCTTTATCAAAGAGATCTTGGGATCTCAGGACAGATGCTTTTTCAATCAGGAAGAAACCCCACAAGACTCATCCAAGGGTCTTCAGAAAATTCCTCAAAGCCAACTGTCATCGGTCCATTCTTGAGAACTGTAATGGGTCCATCGGGAGGGCAGTTAAAGCTCTTTATTTGTACCAACTGCAGAGCACTCCCTGTTGACAACTTGGTACATATTCTCTCTACTGAGCACAGAGATTCTGTTGAAAGCCATGAATCCTGAAAATATTAATGAGTCAAGAATAATAATAAAAGAGAGTCACAGATGGCAAAATAAACCACCCCTTAGAAAGCCAACCCCTGTCCTTTGGCTGTGCCCATGGGGAGACTCTCACTTCCTTTACTTAGGTTATCGTCTCAGCCTGACCTCAAGCCATGCCCGAATAGATTTCACTCCAGTTGCGCTTCTCGATGGAGGGCAATACAAACCCATGTGCCTGCTAAATATAAGCTGATGAGGATATGGGCTTAGCAAGGAAAGTGAGTGACTGAATGGTAGCCTACGTGTCACCAAGGAGTGTTCGAGGTGAAGGGGTAGCTAATCTCAAATCCAGACACAAGGGTATATTTCCTGTGATGTCTGATGAGAAAAAAGAAAGAAAAAATGCGGTTTGACTTCATTGCACAAAGCAAGTTACAGTGGGTCTTGCCCCACAAGACTTCAAAGAGCCGAGCAGCACCTTTGTGGTTTGGTTGTGTTATCCAATCCTGGGGCTGATGTGCGTGGCTTTTTGTTCGGGGCACTCCAGTTTCCAGTTCTTTGGGCTCTTACATTATGGTTTCAGGATGGCCGTTCAGATGCAACTTCTGTGAGACGGCTCCCACAGAGACACATTCATGATAGTAGCCCGCTGAGGACCCGCACCACGCCAGCCCCTACGTTACCTGCCTCCTTTCATTCACGACGTCTTAGGCGAAGATATGGTCATCTGCACTCTCTCCAGCTCTAACACCCCGCCCTCTGTCCTATGGTATAAATATTCCAACCTAGACATTCCAATATTTTTTTCCTAGACCATTTGCTTAGGCACTTAATTGTGTGTTATCTTGTATATTGTTTTATTTTTTATTGTTTGCACTCTAACTCCCCATCTCAGCTACCAACTCCTAAAAGAAAGGATCTGAGTATTGGCCTAGCATTCAGCCCGGGGCCCAGGGTCGATGTTCAGTCAGTGAACAAATGAAATCAATCTCAAGCGAATATTACAAATGAGACCTTTGCTGAGGTCATCTGCAGTGAAGGAAATCATTTTGGTTTTTCTCTTCCTTTATTTTTTAGAACCCAGGGGCCTCACACAGGTAGACAGGCTTATGTCTACCACTGAGCCACATCCCTGGTCCTAAGGAGAATTTTGAGCTCAGCAATCATCACCCAAAATCTATTTGTAGTGCCTGGTTCAATAAATTGATGGCCTATATATAGATATATTCAAGAAATGAAAGGAAAAATGACACTTTTGTGTCATCACCTGAGTGACCTGAAATTATCATTACTCCTCTGAATCTTGGTTTCTTTATCTGTGAAATGGGAATCATTCTTAGATTTCCTTCCTTCTTTCTCCCTTTCTCTCTCTCTCTCATTCTTAGATTTCCCTTCTTTCTCCCTTTCTCTCTCTCTCTCTCTCTCTCTCTCTCTCACACACACACACACACACACACACACACACCTGTACTTGGAAGCTTTTCTGAAATCAGTGCTCAAGAGTTGTTCACAATGGCGCTTAGGGAACCATGCAGTGCTGGGGATTGAACCCAGGTCTCCCATAGATAAAGCTTGTGCTCCAGCCCTTTGCGCCATTTCCCCAGCCCTATTAGAGAACTTCCAAAAGTGAGATTAGAGATACCTGAGGCAGCAATCACTGTCCTTGGCATGTGATACTTATCATTGCTACCATTATTCTAGTCGCCTTGCCCTTGAGGAAAATGCTGCCAGCAAGACACAGACAGAGGACTCTGTTCACCATCACCAGTGTCACCAGTGGCATCAGCCTGAGGTGGAGGATCATGGCAGAGAGGATCCAAGAACCCTAAGACTAGTCTTCTGCACTTTCTTTTTTTTCTCTCACTAGGTTTGGGGTTTCGTTTTTGTTTTTGTTCGTGGCCAAGTCGGAACCCCCATGGTGTCTTCCTATGGAACTCAGTGTACCATTGCTGCGGGGGGGGGCCTCTTTTCCTTTCTTTATTAAGAAAAGGAAACAGGAAATCAAATGTAAAACCCTCAACGGTTAGTGTCACCCTGAAGTTGTGAATTGAACCACACCCCGCCAGGAAACGAAAGCACAGTTCTCACAGACATGTTCCCTTTGCTCCGTGGCCCACACAGTGTTTTTCAGATTCTACTGAGATAGCGGAGATGAAAAGCCTGAGCTCTGGGCACTGGGCTGCCACCAACTCTCTGTGGATTGGGGCCTAGAGGACCCCAGATTAGCTGGGACACAGATAGAAAGTCCTGCTGACCTTCTCCATCTGACTTCGCTCCCTGACAACATGTCACCATCTGGAGTCCCATCGGCAGAGTCTCATCCCAATTGACATGTTTTTCTGTCCCAGCCCACATAACGTACTTGATTGCATCTTGATTCTTATTTTGTTTGGGGGGCTACACCCAGTGGGGCATTGAGGGGTCGTCTTGGCAGTGCTGGTAGTGAGTGATCCACCTGGTCCTGGAGATTGAATCAGACCAGCTCCAAGCAAGGTGAGCACTTTACCTCCTGTGCCTTACAACTGGGCAATCTATCCGATATTGAATGTGTTTTAAAAAATTGTTTCAGGGGGCTGGAGAGATAGTAGAGATAGTATAGGGTGCTTGCCTTGCATGTGGCTGACCCCAGCTGATCTTTGCTCCCCCATGTGGTCCTCCAAGACTACCACAAGTGATTCCTGAGCACAAAACCAGGAGTAAACCCTAAACATCATTGGTTGTGGCCCTCCTAACAAAACAAAAGCTGTTCCCCAGGGCCACAGTTATGCACACAAAGCAGTGAGATTTGGCCTGAAGATAGAGTTCAAAGCAGATGGAGACTTCTGGCAAAAGTGTAAACATAGTGATGGTGGGGGCAGCTCAAAGGGCTGGAGCATCGATCCCAACCCCAGCACCACCACCAGGCCCTCTAGCTCCACTACCACCAATGCCAAGCATGGCACCAGGAATAGTGCCAAGCACCACTGGGTGTGCCCCCAGCACTGTGAAAGTGCAAGCACTTCTGTAAGGAAGAGATGTGGGATATGTTATGGCAGATGTAAAACTATCTCGCTTTATAGGGACTTGTCTGCATTTCTGATTGATAAAGCCAGTAAACTGAAGTAGGGTCCATTTTCCTGAAAACTGATTTACAGGGACAGCAAGAAGCAAAAGCTAAGCCAAGAAATTCTGAGTGTATGTAACCTTGCAGGGGGAGGCCCAGGTTTCCTGCCTGCCACTGTGTGGTCTCCCTAGCACTGTCAAGAGGGACCCCAACACAGAACTGGGAGTAGCTTCTCATTACTGACAGGTGTGACCCCAAAAGAAATATTTTTTTAATTTGCTAATGTCTATGGTGCCCACCCGAGCAACTCGACGAATAATGGGAAGACAGTGATACAGTGAATGTCTAGAGATATAGTCATGCAGAGACTCTAAGTTCTAGTCCCAATAGTACATGTTCCCCCTGTTGGTGAATTCATCTGCTGGGCCTGGGCACTGCAGGGTGGAACATGGCTGAGAATGACCTAGAGCCCCTCAGCACTGTTTGGAAGATTATCCCCTCCTCAAAGAAACTTTTTTTTTTTTGCTTTTTTGGGTCACACCTGGCAATGCTCAGGGGTTACTCCTGGCTCTGCACTCAGGAATTACTCCTGGCACTTCTCAGGGGACCATATGGGATGCCGGGATTGAACCCGGTCAGCCACGTGCAAGGCAAACACCCTACCCATTTGACTATCGCTCCGGCCCCAAAAGAAACTATTTTGAGCCATGAAAATGGTTCGAAGGGCTGAGGCACATGCTTCCTCTTTTTTTTTTTTTTTTTTTTTTTGCTTTTTGGAGTCACACTTGGCAATGCTCAGGGATTACTGCTGACTCTGCACTCAGGAATTACTCCTGGCTGTGCTCGGGGATGATATGGAATGCCGGGATCGAACCCAGGTCTCGGCTACGTACAAGGCAAATGTCCTATCTGCTGTGCTATCACTTTGGCCCTGGAGCACATGGTTTGCATGCAGGAGACCCAGGTGAGATCTCTGCCACCACATGTTCCCCAGAGCTGTGCCTGGAGTCTCTCCTAAGCAGCGTCAGGCATGGCCCCAAAAGAAAACAAAGTGGAGTATGTCTGTCCACTGAGGAATTACAGCCTGCTGGGGTGGAGGTGGTGCTGGCGGGAGAGAGAGCAGCCCCTCTGTATGGACTCTCTCTGGTTCCTGTGCGTGGCACTTGTTCTTTATGGAACTGTCTTGGTGACATCTGAGGGCCCAGGCGTGGGTTCTGGGATCTAAGACCAGGCCACCACTCCCCAGGAATGCGTGCAGACAAGGGTCTGGTGCTGGAGCTGGCCTTCACCTGTTCCTCCTGCTGCCCACTTGTGTCCAACAACAGCCTGGAGTCCCCATCACTCCAGATTCACAGTTACTTGCCATCAGCCCTCTTGGAGCTGCAGTGATTGTGTGGGTACTTGGCTGCACTCCAGAACCAACCTAGCCGTGAGCCTTGTGTATGGGGAATCTCCCACTGAACTGGTCACTCGAGGCTCCGCCTCAGAGCCGCACATGTCCCGGCCTGATGAGGTGGACCTCTCTCTTTGCCACCCCTATGCTCATTCAAGCTTTATTCCTCTCGCTTTCTAATTCAGCTTTCATCGTTTATAAAATTATAGGCTTTTTAAGGGCAAAGGTTTCACCTCTCCACTAGCATAGGGCTCACCAAACCCATGCCACAAAGTTCCAGCACCCTCCCAGTACCAAGAAGACCCTTCCAGCCACCCTTTCCCACAATGCCTCTGCTTTTCCTGGGTGCTGGACTCCCAGTGAACTCCCAGAGTTACGTCCACTTCTAAGCCCCTTCTCAAGGCTCCATGTGAGCGGAATTGACTCAATTGCTCGCTCTTCGATGAAACTTTACAAACTACACCTAGGCTTCCGGTGTAGTTTGTGGCTTCTGCCACAGCCCACTCCCTAGAAATGAGCCCAGAAGCTTCTTCTGTATTTATTCCAGACATTTAAACCACGGGTGCTACTCCTGCTCACAGCTGTCCGTCTTAATGATCATCTCTGACATCACTCCATGTCACTTCCTGAAACAGAGTGTTGAGCTCTTGGCAGAGAGCAGAAAAGATATTTCTGGTGACGAGTGTCTTTCAGGCATTGTGCCCATCTGGCTGTAGCTGAGCTTGTTCCTCAGGCCTCTGATAAACAAGAATCTCCCACCCATCTGAGACAGGTAGCAGCTGAACAACAGGTGCCCTTCGACTTTCAGCATAATGTTGTGCTTCCCAGCTGTTGCCTCTTGGCCAAAAGATGCCCCTGCCTTTATAAGCTCCTTGAGAACAAGGACTGCAGCTTAGTCCCAGTTTTATTTCCAGATCCCATAGAGTACATCTGAGCTGCTTGCCAGAGTAAGTGCTCATTTATTTATTTTGGCGTTTGGGGTCACACCCGGCGATGTGTAGGGGTTACTCCTGGCTCTGGAATTAGTCCTGGCAGTGCTCAGGGGACCACATAGGATGCACGGCAATGTGCTACTCACTGTACTATTGCTCCAGTCCGGTAAATGTCCATTTAAAGTGTTCATTACTCACATCTTGAGTGAAAAGAGGAAAGGAATCATCTGAGGGATGGGAGATGGGAGCTCAGTGGTAGAGCATTTGCCTTGCAAGTGTGAGGCCCTGGGGATAATTACTAGGACAACCCTTCCCCCCCCACAAGGTCTGGGCTCTCCCGTTCCCTCCAAAAAGGGAGTTATCTGTCAGATCATTGGGGGCAGGACAGCTAGAAATGATGCTCACTCAGAGTCTCTGTGGCAAGAAGCCTGAAAGTGGAATGACAGACCTGTATCCGGAAGTCAGGTTGACCTTCACACAGACGTCACATTGTTTCTGCCAATCTTATTCATGAAGCAAGACATACACCTCATCAACTATCCACACATGGTTTTAAAAGGTCATGTGGGAGGCCGGAGTGATAGTACAACGGTAGGGCCTTTGCCTATCATGAGACTGACCCAGGTACTATCCCCCGGCATCCCATATGGTCCCCCAAGCACTGCCAGGAGTAATTCCTGAGTTTAGATCCAAGAGTAACCCCTGAGCAGCATTGGGTGTGACCCCAAAAAACAAAAATAAAATAAAATAAAATGAAAGGTGATGGGGCCGGGCGATATAGCCCAGAGGGTAGGGCATTTGCCTTGCATGTGGCTGGCCTGTGCCGGCCTGGGTTTGATCCCTGGCATCCCATATGCGCCCCCCAAGCACTGCCAGGAGTAATTCGTGAGTGCAGAGCCAGGAGAAACCCCTGAGCATTGTCGGGTGTGACCCAAAAAAGAAAAAAAAATGAAAGGTCATGTGGGTCTCTGGCTGTTCTCCCACCACCTTACAACTGAGCTCCACAGAGATGCCAACCCGCTGAAAATTTCAGGTTCCCCCTTTTTTTTTTTGGCTTTTGGATCACACCTGGTGATGCTCAGGAGTTACTCCTAGCCCTGCACTCAAGAATCACTCCTGGTGGTGCTCATTGGACCATAGGGATGAAAGCTTGAACCCAGGTCAGCCGCGTGCAAGGCACCCTAGCCACCCACTGTACTATCTCTCTGGGCCCCCAGAATTTTTTTTTCTTATTAGTTCACACCCAGAGATGCTTAGGGGTTACTTCTGGCAGTTCTTGGGAAACAATATGGGATGCTGGAGAGCAAACCCAGGTTGGCGTGTGCAAGGCAAACGTGCTACTCGCTGTATTATCACTCCAGCCCCTACACTGGGGTTTTGGGCTGAAAACTCCAGGCCTTCTCAAAGTTGGGTGTGGGAGACTTCCCCCCACCTCCCTGTACTTCCAGAAGCCCTGGTAACCACAGCCACATCCCACCACCACTGCCGTGTAAGCTCACTGCTCAGTTAAATATTCTGGATTTTCCGGAGAGTCTTTGTAAAGTTTCAGCATCTCCAAAGTCTGAAATGCTAATAGCACTTCAGATTAAATGGGCATGTAACACAGAAGTCAAGTAAGCTCAATAACAAAAAACATTAACACAGAAGGCTTTACTAGCAACAACAGCTTGGTAAACCCTCAGACAGGGACATAATGTCCCCATGGTGAGATATGACAATTTTCACAAATTTTCTTATACTGAAATATTTCTTACTTATCATTTCATTAGCCATTTAGAGGTAATAAGAACTAGAAAATAATTTTTTTCTTTTTGGGTCACACCAGCAATGCTCAGGGTTTACTCCTGGCTCTTCGCTTAGGAACTCCTCCTGGCAATGTTCGGGGGACCATATGGGATGTCAGGGGATAGAACCCAGGTCAGCCGTGTGCAAGGCAAACTCCCTACCCACTGTGCTATCACTCCGGCCCCTAAAATAAATTATTATGGGCTTGCTATAGGGGTAGGCTTGAGCAGTAGTTGGGGGAAAAGGATACAGTGGTGTCAGTGGTGGTGGAATTGATGTTGGAATAGTGAATGCCTGTAATGAATCATCATGGACAACTTTGTAAGCCACAGTGTTTAAATAAAGTGGGAGAAAAACATAAAAGGGCATGTGGGCCACCACAAAGGTGGTCGCAAAAGGTGGTTGAAACCCTTAGGGGACCTGTAGTCAGACTGCCTCAATTCAAAGCTCTTCCATAAGTCCTTGTCCTGTTACTGGCTCTGTGGCTCCTTTCTCCAGCTGTACTTTGATTATCTGCCTCAGGAAGTGGTGAGGGATGACCCGTATGGGACACTGGGAGAGCAGCCCGCATGAAATTATCACTCAGTTAACAGTCCTGAGCATCTTCATGATGAAGCCCTGGAGCAGAATTTGAACTTTTTTGTTTTTTAAATGGCACCTGTCGGCAGTCAGGGGACCATGTGTGGTGCTGAGAATTGAACAGTTGGGGAAGGGGTCAGCCATGTGCAAGGCAAGCGCCTTAACCCCTTCCCACAGGGGCCATATCTCTTCAATCCTCTTCTAACTTTCAGAATGAAATCAAAACTTGGCCTCGAGAAACTGCACAGAGTTGAGTTTGCCTTGCATGTCACCACCCCTGATTCAATCCCCAGCACCACATGGTCTCAGAGCACTTGTAGGAGCAACCCTGGGAGCTGCCGCAGAGCACCACTGGGTGGAGCATCCAAGTCCCACCCTACAGCATCAACAAGTAAAAACAAACTGAAACAACTGTCCGTGGATGATGTCCCCTAAAATTTCAAGCCCAGAAAGCCAAGTGTTACTGACTTTGAAACTTTCTCGCGTGTGGAGGACAGAATCTATTGTTTTAACTTGTTCTCGTCCCTGGAAGGTGTTCCAGTTTGCTCTTAGCTTCTTGGCAGCAAAAGCACATGCCTTTTTGGGGTGATGGTAATGGTGCCTAATACACATAATCCCCGTAATCCCCTCTCGCTGTGTAAACCGAGGTCCTCTCCTCGGCATCATCATCACTTGCGGAATCTTTACTCCCTTTCCCCTAAGTGGCCCAGCGTCATCAGGGCGGTGGGGGAGCGCCTCTAACAACTGCAGCTGTTCTAAAATTGTGAGTCTGCCAACTGCCACCCCTGCTCTCTCGGCTCCCCCAGGCTCCCCTGACTCGGTCCCAGCAGGCGAGCGTCTGTCAGGAGTCATGAGCTGAAAGAAGCCGCTGCTTAAAATTCTGCAAGTTTCCCAGAAAATGCCAGTTCTGTTCCCACCTCCCTCAGAGCTGGTTTATTCCTGGGTTAATATCATTATTATTCTATTATCAGGGGCAACTCTAAGAGACAACGAATGGAGGAGAGCAGGCGTGCGCCCGCATGCATAGATGGACCTTTGAAAGAACAGCTTCCCACACAGCATGACAGAAAGGACACTTGGGGCCGGGATGCCCGGAGAGTAAAGAAAAAACCCCATAAATGTATGTGTGGAGATTACCACAGATGAAGCTGGCGGTGATTCACATCAGGGCACTGGAAATCTGACTGAGCGCAGACACCGCCTCCCACCCCCCATTAACACAGAAGATCCTTGCCTCAGCTTCTCCCAGAACAGATGCCGGCCTCCAGCGGAAATGCTGAGTGGAGTTCCTGGCCCAAGGGGGCCTGTTCGCTCCTGTCAAGTGTGAAATGCTCAGGGCCTGGGGAGATGGGCGAAATTCTGCAACGTAGGCTTTGCCTGCAGGACTTCTGGGTTGCACCCCCGGCACCTTGTGCTCCCCTGAGCTCCACCAGAAGTGACTCCCGAGGCACAAGGCCTGGAGTAGCCCCCTGAGCACCACTGGGTATAACCCCTAAGTGATGAGCAGAGGGGCCACAGGAGACATCTGATCCAGGTGAGGTGGGTGTCAAACACTTCCTGGAGAAGGTGATGATTGATTTGAGACCTGAAAGAATCCAGGGGTGGGGTAGGAGTGTGATGGAGGGTGGTAGTGGGGGTGGAGGCGAGAAAAGACTGGAAGGGCATTCCTGGGAGATGGAACAGCCCATGCTAACTCAAGGAGGATAAAGAGAGCATGGCACACTCAAGGGGTTGCAAGCTTCAGGTGTCAGGGATGAGATGGGGAGGGACGAATGGGGGGGGGGGAAGGTCCTCTTCAGGAAGGTGTGAAGAGGTTGCCCGATGTGTTAGGGCAGAGACCTAAGCTCCAAATCACAGCCTGGTCTGTCCCTGCGAGCACTGGGGCAGGCAAGGGGTTTCTCCAGGACAGGAGCATAAGGATCCCTGGATGGGGTTTATACAGGTGAGCCCCTGGCTGCTGGCAGAGAGACGGGAGAAGCCTGAGGGTCTAAGTTGGTGATGGACGTGCAAACTAGGAGGGGGGGCCTCTGGTCATTTGCCCCCACACAGCTCTGTTTCCATCTGGGTTCTCCTTTTTAAAATTTTTTTGAACCACCTCTGGGTTTGCTCAGGGCTTACTCCTGATTCTGCTCAGAGGGTCATTCCTGGCCATGTTCAGGGGACTATATGTTATACTGAGGATCAAATCTACGTCCATCACATGCAAGGCAGGTGCCTTCCCTGCTGTACTGTACTGGTACCTTTCCCATCATCTGGGTTCCCTACTTTCCCTCTGGCTCTCTCCCATTCCCTGCGGCCCTTGAAACAGGTCCTGAGTTTTCCCTCTCAAAATCCCCCTCTTGAAGAGCTTTGGACCCGGGAAGAGGTGGGTCTTCAACAGCTTCCCAAGAGCAGTTGATAAGTAGTAGTGGCTGGAGGTGAGACAGGAGAAACTGAATCAGACACCAAAGTACCAGCCTCGGGCCTCACATTCTCTCAGCTTCCCAAGCCACGCTGCATCCGTGCCAAATCTTCATGCCTCAGTGATGTCTTAGAGGCTCCATCATGTCAGTCCAAATAAGCCCAAGAGATTAGAGGGGAGCCACCCAGATCTCGAATACAGACATCTCCTTTCTCCTGACAAAGACCTGGGTTAGAGACTCATATGGCTCTGCTGGGCCTATTCTGGGCACAGAATTTATATCTTGGGAAACCTGGAACTTTGACATTCGTAGAATAATGAATTGTTTTATATTAAGATTCGGTGGTACATTCACCCCTTGACATTTGCATATCTAAAAAATATTCGATAAGATTCAATACTGGAAGGCACAAAGATAATTCATTCACGTGCTCTGCTCACCCTAGCCAGCATCTATCTTTACACAATAGTCACAGTAGCTTAAGGGGTTTTGATCTGTGAGGAAAATTTTCCAGGTACAGTTTGTCCCCAGTGACACCGGAAATGCCTGCCCCCACCCCTGGCTTCAGTCACTTACGTTGATTCTTCTAGCTGCCGCTTCCAATTCCAGATGAAAAATTCCTGCCATTCAGAGGCAAAGCCATTTGTGTATAATTTATGAAACTCTTGGGTTTCTTCAAAACGAAAAGAGTGACTGAAATAGAAGTTATCCTTCTCGCCATGCCAACTGCAGACACACAACATCATCTCACAAACACACTCTATTCTACACTAGAAACACACACACTCACATTCCCCCATCAGTAAGATCTTTCCACTTCCTCCAAAAACAAACCTTCGTGTACAATCCCCCACCCACACCCCCCAGAAGTCCCCACAGGTTCCTGCCCCGGCAAACTGGCAGGAGTCAGTGCTGGGAGATCTCTCTGTCTCTCTGTCTCTGCTTGTCTCTGTCTGTCTGTCTCTCTCTGTCTCTCTCTGTCTGTCTCTGTCTGTCTGTCTGTCTCTCTCTCTCTCTCTCACACACACACACACACACTCCCACACATGCCTCCCTTCCCCTTCTCCCAGTGCCCCAGGGTTGTGTGTGTATGACTGTCTGGACTGATGACATATTGTGACAGAACACGCAAGAGTGAGGATGTGCACCAGCAATGCAGGTCACGGCAATAGGCTTTATATAACCCAGAGCTGCAGAGAGCCCCAAAATAGCAGCTTCCCTGCTGCTCAGATAGTCTCCTCCAACAACCGGGGATAAAATTAGAGCAGGCGCTGACGCGCACCTGCGTGTGCTCAGGGACTCCAGGGAGACAGTGAGAACTGGCTCCACACTCTGCCATCGGCCACGCACGCTGCCAAATTCTCTCGACTCAATCTGTCACCAGACAGAGATGCGTGCGCGCGGGTACGGGTGGTTACGTGCACCAGGTGGGGCTCTGCTCTGGGATGGCAGGGGCTTCGAGAAGCACGTTCCAGGCTCAGGAGGAAGCCAGTTCTCCCTCTGGTTCCTGTTTACCTCTCACGGCCCCTGCGCTGCTCTCCACACCACTTCTCTCTGGCCTCCATGGGGTCAAGCTTGGCCCCTCTCCCTCGAATGCCCTATTCTGCAAGACAAACTAAAAGAGCCTCCAAATCCTACTTTATAGGGGCTAGAGTGATAGCAAGGTGGGAAGGCTGCTTGCCTTGCTTGTGCCCGACCTGGGTTCGATCCTCAGCATCCCATATGCTCCCGCATGTGCCACCAGGAGTAATTCCTGAGTGTCAGCCAAGAATAACCAATACCTGAGCATTGCCATATGTCACCCCCAAAAACAAAAAATAAACCCAATTCTACTTTGTTTGCTATCAGTCCTGCCAAACACATCCAGCCTGAAGAGTAAAGTGTTGTGACTGAAAGATCAAGAAGTAAGACCAGGCTGGGTGAGTCAAAGACCCACTGTTCGGGCAGGCCTCGGGCCCTGGCCTTGTCTGGAAACCACCATGGCCTCTGCTTCTAGAGGTGCTGGACAGAAATGCCGTCCAGCCAGGTTGAATGATCTGTGCTTTTTCTGCTTGCAGGGAGGCAGTTGGGTTTATCTTTCCAAAGAAGTATGCGCTTAGAGGTTTTTTATCTTGATCTCTGTGTACCCAGATATAAATTCCAAGGGGAGAAGCACCACTGGCCACAGGTATCAGAGAACAGAGACATTCCGTGATAAGACAGATAGGGCAGAATGACACTTGCTTGTATTTTCTCTCGCTCTTCTTTTGTGTGTGTGTATGTGTGTTGTTGTTGTTGTTCGTTTTCTTGGACACACTCAGCTGTGTTCAGGACATACTGCAGACTTCCAGTTCAGGTATCACTCCTGGAAGGCCTCAGAGAAGTATTGGCAGTGCCAGGAATCACTCCTGGGTGAGCCACATATAAGACAAGGGCCCTGTCCACTGCCCTGTCTCTTTAAGACATCAAATATGTTATTTCTGACAGTGAATTTCTATTCTTGACGAGGCCTCTCTACTCTGGCACTCTCCCTCTTATGGGCAGAATTCTAGGATGGCCTCTAAGTTTCCTACCCTCTGGTGTCCATATCTTCAATACGTCAACCTTGATCATGAGTAGAACTGGCAACTTTGTTATTATTCCTTTGATCATGGCAAAAGGAATTTGTAAAAAAAAATAATTAAAGATATTTTTTGACTTACAATACTATTAATAATGGTTTCTCATGGATGTCTGTCATGACAGACATGGGGCAGAGCTGCTACTGGCTCTCACTGTGCCCAGCTGCTCAAGAGGTGCCCAGGAGGGATGGCAGGTTCTAGCCCTGGCCCGGCACCCCAGCAGAGCCTCACAACAAGCCAGACGACCCCCCCACTCTATGAAGACCTCCATTTTCCACATCCGGACTTCCCCCTCGTCAGAACTCCACCCAGCAGACCAGCCTATCACAGCCTGGCTCAGTTCATCAATAAATGCTGGATTTTGAGATGACTACAAGAGTATGCTACCCGCGGCAGAGCCTGGCAAGCTACCTGTGTTATATTTGATATGCCAGATACCAGTAACAATTATAGACCTCATTTCCATGACCTGATGGAATGGTTTGAGGCTCTTTATGTTCCTGGAGCAAGCAAGTGTCCTTGGGCTCTACTTACATGAGACAGGTCATATGGAGATGTTACTGGTGCCCGCTCGAGCAAATCGATGATGAATGGGAAGACAGTGATACAGTGATTCTCATGGATGTAATTCTAGCACCACAGCCTTCATAAGTATACCTGTTTCCCCCCAAGGACCCCATGCCCCCTCGTTCTCACCCTTCCACCCCCTCTGATCCCTCATTACATTGCCTTGGGGTCTTTGTCATTCCCCTCACTGTGTATCTCTAAGTCCCATATATACGAAATAATTTTATATCATTCCTTTCCTACTGACTTCACTCAGCATGATGTCCTCGAGTTCTGCCCATGTTGGTGCATAGTACTCTGTATGTGTATATACGACAATTTATTGAGCCATTCATTTGGAGTTGTTCCCATATCTTGGCTATTGTACTAAGTACAGTGATGAACACAGGTGTGTATATACCTTTTTGAATTAATGTGGCCCTTTTGAAGGTATAATTAAGGCATCTAGTCAGTTGATTCTGGAGTTCATTAGAAAAGAGACAGAGGCTGAAGAGACAGTACAGCAGGGAGGACACTTGCCTGGTTTCAATCCCCAACACCCATATGGTCCCCCCAACCCTCTCAGGAGTAATCCCTGAGCACAGGGCCAGGAGTGAGTCCCGAGTACCCGCCAGGTTTGCAGACCACCATTTCCCCCAAAGAAAAGAGAGTTTCTGTGAATCAGAGAGATCATTCAACAGGCTGAGTGCAGACTTTGCATGCAGGAGACTGACACTGTGTGATCCCCAAGCACAATAGAAGCAACCCCTTTGTTTGGAACAGGAAGTAGCCCCTGAGTATCATTGGGTATGGCCCCAAAACCAAGGAGCGAGGTTATCCTAGGTAGGCCTAACTAATTAACTAGGTGGTTAAGGTAAGACCTTCAAAAGTGAAATTGGGGGCCTGGATGTGACGCAGTGGTAGAGTACTTGGTTTACATACCTTGCATGTTTGCGGTCAGGAAAGAAAGAGGAAGAGAGAAAGAGAGAGATAACCCAAGGGCAATAGAAATGAGGAATAGGAGAGCTGGTCTTCAGAAGGCAGCATGGGGCAGGAGGAGGGGGTAAGTTAGGGAAGGAAACACTAGGAAATGGAGGAGAAAGAAACTGGGGGCGGGGGAGAACTGGGGACATTGGTGGAGGGTAGTAGGCATTGGTGAAGGGATTAGTGTTGAAAAATAAATGCCTCAAACCCAGTCATAAATATCTTTATAACTTTGTAATTCATAGATATTCAATTAAATTTTTCACTTGATCACTTGATCACTTGAATCCCGTTATTCATCGATTTGCTCGAGCGGGCGCCAGTAACATTTCCATTGGACCCTATCACGTGCCAATGTAGCCCAATGGCCTCTGGTTGATTCAAGAATATGAAGAGCCTCAAACCGTTCCTTCAGGGTCTTGACAAGGAAGTCTGACCATCTTGTAGGTGGGCGGCCGCGTGATCTTTTGACATCCCTTGGGATCCAGTCGGTAATGGCTCTAGTCCAGCGGTTGTCTCCAAATCGCATTACATGTCCAGCCCATCTGATTTTCAATGCCTTGGCAAACGAGACAGCGTCCCTGATTCTGGAATAGCGACGGAGGTCAGAACTCCGATTCCTTCTTTCACTTGAGTGAGGCGTGATATTCCAAGCATAGGTCTTTCGATTCCTCTTCGATCACTCTGGCAAGGACACAGGTACACCCGGCAGAGCGGAATTAAATTTTTTAATATAATTTATTGTACCACCATGACATAAACATTTACAAGAATTTTGAATTAATTTTTTTTTAATTTAAAAAAAAACAAAACCCTTCCCCGGAGAATTAGAGCCCTCCCAAAGCCCAGAGTCTTCTACAAGCCTTGAAAGGGACTTTTCCATGAGTGGACAGCGTGGAGGACTTGAAGGGCATGTCTGGGTGTGGAGCCCAAGAAAACTGGAAGGAAACCAGGACCCTCAAGCAGATAGACACAGGAAGGAAAGTGCCAATAGCCCTGTGAGCCGGGAGAGGCCTCCTGTGGTATTAAACAGGCACAGCCACGACATACCATGACAGCAGTGCGGCTGGACTGCAGGCTGGAGGACCAGCTCACCGGGGCCTAGACTCTTTCTTATTTGGGGCTATACCTTGGCTGTGCTCAGGGCTTACTCTGGTCTTTGTGCTCTGAGATCACTCTGGCAAGGCTCAGGGCACTATGCCTGGTGCCAGGGATTGAACTCAGGTTGTCCACATATAAGACAAGTGCTTGCCCTTTGTATTATCTCTCTAGACCCATTTTTTTAATGTTTAGGGTCACACTTAGGTCTGTGCTGGGGCACTACACCCAGCACAGTGCTTGGGGCGAGCAGTGCCAGGGCTCCTCCACGGAGAGTGTGTGTTCCGGCTCCTTGACTCATCTCCCTGCCTCAGACCTAGACTCTTGATACACAGAACCTATGAGATAATAATATTTGTATTTGTTGTCCTGAGCCATTAAGGTTGTGGTCATTTGTAATGTGTTTGTTATGCACCTATAAGAAATTAATACCAACTAGCTCCCAAGATTAATCAATCCTCTCGGGGCTCCATGGCATGTGTAATTGACATACATAACTCTCCTCATCATTGCCCTATGGACATCTGTCACCCTGTCATCGCTGCTGCACTTGTCAATGCCTGTCACTGTCTGTAAGGCAGCAGGTAGGAAGGCAGGGTGCAGTTTTCAGCTTTTCCGTTTGTTTCTGGGGAGTCACATCCAGTAGCTCTGAGACTACTCCTGGCTCAGTGCTCAGGGTACCTACCATATGGTACCAGGGATCAAACCTGGAACTTTGGAACTGGAGTGATAGTTCAGTGGGGCTTGCACATGGCTGACCCGGTTCATTCCCCATGTAGGGATCCCATATGGTCCTCCGAGCACCGCCAGGAGTAATTCCTGAGAGCAGAGCCAGGAATAACCCCTGACTCGCCGAGCGTGACCCAAAAAGGCTCTATATGTGGTGCATACACTCCAAACTATTGAACTGTTTCCAGCCTTTCTTACTTTAAAAAAAATGTTTTTATTGAATCACTGTGAGATGCACAGTTACAAGGTTGTTCATGATTGGGTTTCAGTCTCACAATGTTCCAACACCTGTCCCATCACCAGTGTAAATTTCCCACCACCAATGTCCCCAGTTTCCCTCCTGCCCCCACCCCTGCCTGCCTGCTTCTACAGCAGGTACTTCTCTCTCTCTCTCTCTCTCTCTCTCTCTCTCTCTCTCTCTCTCTCTCTCTCTCTCTCTCTTCCTGTCCTTTTGAGGCATTATGGATTGCAATACAGATACTGAAAGCTTATCATGTAGATCCCCTTACCTACTTTCAATACTCTTCTTGTCCAGAGTGTTCATTTCTAACTATTATTGTCACACTGGTCCTTTTCTATCCTAACTGCCCCTTGCCCCCCAAACACACTTGTGGCAAGCTTCTAACCATTGGCCAGTCTTCTTGGTCCTTGTTTTACCTAACCTTGGTTATTAGTCTCAAACTATTTTATAACCCACAAATGAGTGCGGTCATTCTTTATCTGTCCCTCTCCTTATGACTCATTTTAGTCAGCATGATACTCTCCATGTACATCCACTTATAAACAAATTTCCTGACTTTATTTTTTCATAAGAGTCACATCATATTCCATTGTGTGGATGTACCATAGTTTCTTTATCTAGTCATCTGTTTTAGGACACTTGGTTATTTCCAGATTCTGACTATTGTGAATAGTGCTACAATAGTGCTACAATATAGAAGTGCAGATGGTGTTTCTGCTGAGTGTTCTTTGGTCCCCAGGGTATATCCCCAGAAGTGGTATTGTCCCTGGCCTTTTCTTTCACTTTTTTTTTCTGTGTTGAGAATTGAACCCAGGTCTTTCATGAGTTGCATCCCAGGCCCAGAGATTTTTGGGGGTCTCAAAAATGTATGGGTAAGATTGGATCAATTCTCCATGACATTAAGTATATAAATAAATAGATTCAATTATTAATGAATCTCATAATAGTCCCTCTAGATTTATTTGCTGGAGGCTATGCCAGCAATGTTCAGAGATTACTTCTGACTATGCATTCAGGAATTACTCCTGTTCAGGGGACCATACAGGAGGATGTCAGGGATTGAACCTGGGTCAGCCATATGCAAGGTAAGGGCCCTCCCCACTGTACTATGGTTCCAGCTCTGTTCCCTCTCACTTTAGACCTTAGCATTCCTACTAAATTTCTGGGACTATCACATCATCTATAATAACATTTTCAAAATCACATTGTATAATCCTCATCTTGATGATCTGGGAGGAGTTGGTGAGTCTATATTTACAAATCCAGATCTCAGCTCTCTCTCTCTCTCTCTCTCTCTCTCTCTCTCTCTCTCTCTCTCTCTCTCGTTGGGGGGGAAGACCACACCTGGCTGTGCTCAGGGCTTACTCCTGACTCCTCACTCGGAGATCACAGCTGGTGGAATGTTGGAGAGCAAACCTAGGTTGGCTGTATGCAAGGTAAGTGCCCTTCCGGCTGTACTATCACTCCAGATTCCAGACCTTAACTCTTAGGCAGATCCTGTCTCTCTGGCAAAGCTTACCAGTGCTTCTCTGCTCAACTATCTGTTGGTCAGTCTCTGCATGTCCTATCCATGTCATTGATTCCTTATTGTTTCCTTGAAGATAATTGTACAAACCAGTCCAATATATCCTAAAAATACAGTCACAGGATTGCCAGAGAGATAGGAAAGCAGCTCGGGCATTTGCCTTGCAGGTGGCTGATCTCAGGTTCCAGCCCTAGAACCGTATATGGCCCCAGGGAGGCCTGCTACAAGTTATCCCTGAGCAACGAGCCAGGAGTAAGCCCTGTGCACCACTGGGTGTGGTCTAAAAACAAACCCAGAAGTTCCCAAAACAGAAAATACAGTCATAGGTTGGACCTGAGCTAGAGCACAGGGTTAAAATGCTTGCGGACTCAGGAGTGCAGGCGCACGTCCGCTTCTTCCTGGGCTCTGCTGATAACATGAGACAGTTGCACCGGCCCCAACTTTTCCTTCCTCTCTGCCTCTTTCATGCCAGAGTGGGCCTCTGCCTACACCCAAGGCACCTATGTTCTTTGTCACTGTTTTGCAACAATTGTCATAATTTCCTTTGGCTTTGAAAAAAAATAATAAAATAGAGGGAGAGGTTTCTCATGGTTCAGGGACTGTAAGGCGGGACCTGGGAGCAGGGGGACAGGGTAGTAAGTGGGCGACAGATGGGCCCCGTCGTGCCTTGATTCAGCCATTCCCTGTGCTTTTGGGGTGCGCGCAGCTCTCTTCTCCCTCGCCTGTCCCCTTGCGTGCAAAACGGGCATACTAATCATCCTTAGCTCATGGGTTGTTTTAAGGATTAGGTGAGACAATATACTGCTCAAAGCTTGGCACACAGACAGACGCAATGCCCGTAAGCTATTCTTCAACAATACCCTGTAATCGTGCTGAGAGCAGGTCTCTGAAGGTCTCAAAACATGGGTGGGAATCGGTGACCCTGAGGACTGAGTGTTCTCTCTCAGAGAGGCTGTTGGGAGTCAGGTTTGGGGGCTCTGGGAGGTACAGAGGTTCTAAACAGATGCCTCGTGAGGGCCGCTGGCTCTCTAGGCACCTCACCCCACTTCCAGGAGTGACCGGGAAGGCATTTGGCAAGAACCCCTGCAGTGAGACAATAGGTGTGAATGATGCAACAGGAAGTCGGTTTGGAAGGCAGTGCCAGCAGGAAACCACTCATGGAGAACACCAGCTCCGGCTACCGATTGGGCGCCAGGCCATCACTCACAGCCAACTTCCAGGGGAAGCTGGGGCGGTCCCCCAAGGGAAAGAGCCTCTTGGGCGAGCCAGGGAGGTAGACCTCGCTTAAACTAAGGGCCCTCTGGAGGTAGCACAGGTGTGGGCTTATGGGTCACAATGAGAAGTCAGCCAGCTGTGAGCTTGGGTAAGTTCTCCAACGGCTCTGGCCTCAGGTTCCTTATCTTTGAAAGGGGCAGGGCTGCTGGGAGGGTCCCTTGAGATCACCGCAGGACAGGAGCAGCAGCACCTGGCCATTGCATAAATGTGTGCTCCCTCCCACTGCCCCCTCCCAGGCGTCTGGGACACACCCCCCCCTTCCTTGTCTCATGGCTGAAGACAGTTGACCCCACTGCCTGGCAGCACGCCAGCCCTTGTTACCACACATCTGGTCTTATCACTGGAGCTGGCTGCTGTCTGCTCCACCTGGCTCCTTCCGGCCAGGTGGCCCTTCCTGACGCACTTGGGTGGATCAGGTCGCCTGGCGGTACCAGGGTGGATGTGAAAGGCTTTCTTCTTCAGATTCTGAATTTATGAGACTGGATTCGTTTTTAAATGCACACAGAGGGCCGGGAGATAGATCAACGGCCTGGAGCATGTGCTTTGCATGCAGGAGGCCCAGGTTCAACCCCTGGCAATGTAGGTTACCCTGAGAACCACCGGGAACACCTCCAGAGCGTCAAGTTGGGAGTAGCCCCCACCCCAACACACACACACACACACACACACACACACACACACACACAAACACTGAAAATCTAGCGCCTGGAGAAAATCTAGAGCCTGGGATGTAGCTCAGAGGTAGCATGTCTGCTTCCTTCATTGAGGCATGAACTCCAACCTGTTGAGCTATTTCTTTAACCCCAAAGAGTAATTTGTTTCATTTGATTATTTTACTGGGGATTGAACTGCAGGGTCTTACACATGCAAAATAAGTGCTCTACTGCTAAGCTACGTCCCCTAAAATCTTATTTTTTCAAAATGTTTTGGGTTTGGGGCCACACCCAATGGTGCTCAGGACTTTTGTCTGATTGTGCTCAGGGATTACTCTTAGCGGTGCTAAGGGGATAATATGGGGATCCAGGAATCAAACCCAGGTCTGCCACACACAAGTACCTGTTGCACTGTTACTTTAACCCCCACCCCTTTGTTTTAATTAACAAGAAATACACATGTGGACTAGGGAGAGAGCTCAATGGGCTGAGTGCATGTTTGCCTGTGGGACACCCAGGAACAATCTCCTACACTCTTACGATTCTCTGAGCATCACCAGGAATAAGGCCCAAGCACAGAGCTGGGAATAGCCCCTGAGCACCACCAGATATGGCCCCCAAAAAAATACAACAAGCAAGTGTCTATGTATCTCCAGCAGCCCCTCACTTGCCTGTCTCCTTAGGGGTGCCCTTAGACTCCACGCTCCCTGCGACCACGCTGCCTCATCTCCCTCCTCTCTGTCTAGTTCTGAGCCTTCCTTCAGCCTTAGTGCAATTCTGTTCTTCAACCACCTCCACGTCATCCCCAGGGCTCCCATCGACCCTCTTCTCCTCCTCCTCCTCCTAGTCCCTGGTGAGCTGAACCTGGACTTCACCACAGTCAGTGATGTCGTAACCATCTGCCCAACTCCAGCTCCTCTTCCTACCCCACACCTATACAGACAGCTTGTAGTGTGCAGCTCCCGGGGATCCAGGGCACCCTCAGGTTTTGGGAGCCTCTCAATTGCTCTCCCACTTACTAATTCTCCTCCTGCGGTTTCTCTATTTAAAGGGAAGGAGGCATGGAGACGTGAGGGTTTGGGGTGACACTTGGCAGTGCTTAGGGGCTGCTCCTGGCAGTGCTCGGGGACCATGTGCAGTGCTGGGGACTGAGCTCTGGACAGCCAGAGGCAAGGCTGGCTGAACCCCTCTACTATCTCTCTGGCCCTTCAGTAGTTTCTCTTGACATCTTTCTCTTTGCATCTCTGACCCACGGCCTACATCCATGCTGTCCTCCATAATTGCCCCCAGAGAAAGCTTTCTAAAATAAGAATCTTCTCTAACTCCCTGCTCCACCCTCCACTGGTGAGTCAGGGTCCAGCCAGGGATGTGAAATCCATCAGCTATTTTAAACAGGGATTATTTAAGATTTAAGCTGGATTTCAGATCAATTGATTCCTACCTCCAACGTTGCCAGCTAAGCAATGGAAAATACCCAAGTGAACACTGGATAATATGGGGGCAGCCATAATAAATGGTTTGGCCCATCACCCAAGCCCGGGCTGGAGCAAGAAGGGAAGAAATTAGGATTACTAGTTTTTATCATTATTGGTTTTCATCACCTTAATGATCTGAAGCAAACTAATATGATAGGCAATGCTTTCAAATCCGTCTCGGGTTTATTGCTCTGAATTTTTCTCTAGACATGCACTAGTACCAGCTCCACATAGTTACTTTTGCCCCGGAGCCTCCCAGAACTTTCTACAAATGCTGTTCCCACCCACGTTGCCGCACACATTCCCTCTAAAGGGTGGGAGGCACCAGGTTGCTGGGAGCACCTCTCCGAACACAGTCCCCTTTGCGGACAGAGCTCTGTGGCCTCCTTCACTCTCAGCATCCTGTTCCATGCTCTCAGGGCTCCTGGTCTGATCATCAGCATTTGAGTCATCTGTAAGCTTCCCTTTGTCTTCTCTGCTTCTCCAGCTCTGGGCGTATGCACTCCAGGAGCCATGGCCCACTTCATGGCACACATAAGTGTTCATGTCCTGCCTGCTTTCCTTATCACACACTGCTCCTCCGGCCAGCTCTCATCCTATCTCTGCAGCCACCCAGATCTTCCATGGCTCCCCATTGTCTGAGGAATAAAGTCCAAACTCCTTTGCACACCATGTGTGATGCTTGTTCAAGCACCTATCTGGACGGATGGCCATGCAACAATGGCCCAGCATGTACCATGGCTCCTCCCCTGCCCGGCCACCCACTATTTCCTCCAGACCTTGAACTCTTCCTGCTGATCAAGGTTCACTTTATTCCCTTTACCAGGAGCATCTCGGTGTGGGAAGAACACTTCGGCTGGACCATTCTACTCCTGTCTTTGAAGCCTCCTTCAACCTACCTTCCACTGTTCTCCTTTAGTGGGGAGGAACAAGACCCAAGCATTTGGCAGAATCATCAAAACCCTGTGGGGCCTGACCTCCCCTCCCCACTCACCAATCTCTCTCTTCTCCCGCTCTGTGCTCTGTCCCTTCTGCCTAGAAAGCCCTCACGAGTCAGTCTTCCCCAGGTCCTGGCAGTGCCAAGTTCTTTACACTGCAGAGCCCTGGTGCAAGCTGTTCCCTGCCTGGAAGACCACCCTTGCACCCTTTATCCCTCTTGCTTTCCTGAAGCCCACCCAGAATGGTACATCTGCTGGCCTACATACAGTCTAAGAGCAAGGCCTGTGTGTGTCTCGGGTACCCCAGGACTCAGCTCCAGGCCAGGCACACCCCAGGGGCTCAGGCACTCAGCACTTGTTTTATAGCCTGTTCCCTCTTTTCCACCAATCTCAGCGGCCAGCAGCTCAGTTCTCATTGGTTTTGCCCCCTTACAGATCATAGCTTTATGCAGAAATGCCATTGGACTGGGACATTTTCAAAGACACACATGGGCAAAAGAATAATATAACAGGGGCCAGAGCAATAGCACAGTGTGGAGGGTGTTTGCCTGGTACATGGCCAACCCAGGTTCAATCCCCAGCATCCCATATGGTCCCCTGATCACCGCTAGGAGTAATTCCTGAGTGCAGAAGCAGGAGTAACCCCTGAACATTGCCAAGTGTGACCCAAAAACCAAAATAAACAAATAAACAAACAGATAAATAAATAGGCAGAAAAAATAAATACAGAAATAATAAATAAGTAAGTAAATAAACAACCCCTTTGCCTCCATGTCTGATGGTGTTCAGGGGTGACTCCCAGCTTGACCCTTGGGAGTGGGAGGTCGTCCCCAGCAGTGCTTGGGCATGTGATACCTGCTGGGAACCCATACAGAGCTTGCACTCTAGCCTTGTGGGCCATCTTCCTCCTCCCATCTGGACAGTCCTTTTGTTTTTGTTGTTGGGGGGGGCGGGGGTTGGTGGTGTGTGTCCATTTGGTGGTTTAGCTTTTGAACTACACCCAGTGGTGCTCAGAGGTTACTTTCAATTTGGAGCCTGAGAGTCATTTCCAACAATGCTCAGGGGAAAATGTGTGTGAGGATCAACCAAGCCTCCTGCATTCAAAGCCTGAGCACTGGACCATTGAGCTACTCTTCAGCTCTCAGCCAATTTATGTCATCTCTTTCCCCCACTTTTTGTTGCTGTTGTTGTTGTTTGTTTTGTTTTGGGTCAAGTCTAAAGGTGTTCAGGGGTTACTCCTGGCTCTATACTCAGGAATTACTCCTGGCAGAACTTCTGGGATCATATAGGATGCCTGGGATTAAACCCTGGTCAGCCATGTGCAAGGCAAATGCCCTGTGCACTATACTATCACTCCAGTCCCTCTGTTTACCCCACTTTTTACTCTAGATTTGGGGTCGGGATACACCTGGTGGTGGTTAGGGCATAATTTTGGTTCTATACTCAGGGATCGTTCCTAACAAGGCTTAGGAATTATAATAGGTAGGAATCAAACCCAGGTCAGTCTCATGCAAAGCAAGCACCCTACCTACTGCACCAACTCTCTGATCTGGTCTAGATTATTTTAAAGCACACTTCATATATCATAAGTTTCTCTCTCTCTTTCTCTCTCTCTCTATTTTTTAGACCACGTCCAGTGGTGCTCAGAATTTACTCCTGGTAGGCTCAGGGGACCACATGGAGTGTTGGGAATTGAGCCCAGGTCAGATGAGTGCAAGGCAAACTCCCTACCTGCTGTACTCTCCCTTTGAGAGAGTCCTTTCTTTCCATGAGTGCCAGAGACGGAGCTCAGGTCCTCACACAGGTAAGGCGCATGCTCTCACTGAGCTGCTTCCGTGACTCTCAGACACTTCCTTAGGGCTGGTCTGACTTGTCTGCCTTTGCTTTCCACATAGTCCTTACTCAGCCTCTACTTCCTACCGATGACAAATGCTCACAAATGAACTACTTTGATAAAAGGGCCATTTGGGGGACTGGAGAGAGCAGCAGGTGTTGTGCTTGCCTTGCATGCAGCAGGAATGGGTTCGATCCCTGCACCCCCTGAGTGCTGCCAGGAATGACGCCTGAGCACAAAGTCAGGAGTAAACCCTGAGGACCTTAGGGTATGGCTCAAAAAAAGAAAAGAAAAAGTGACGTTCATTTATTCATTCATTCCCCCAGTTCACTCAACAAGGACATTGTTCAGCCACTCTGTACTCAGCACTTTATTTTGTTTATTCATTCATTCATTCATTTGTTCGTTCGTTCATTCATTTATTCATTCATTTTCCTTTTTGTGTCACACCGGTAATGCTCAAGGATTACTCCTGGCTCTGCACTCAGGAATTATTCCTGGCAGTGCTCAGGGGAACATATGGGTTGCCAGGGATCAATCCGGGTCAGCTGTGTGCAAGGCAAACACCCTACCCCCTGTGCTATCATTCCGGCCCCTGTACCAGGCACTTTAGGGCATAGATTTTACTGGGCACACACAGGGAAGAAGGAAGGAGGGATGGAGGAAAAGGGAAGGAGAGAGGGAATGAGGGAGGGAGGTAGGGAGGGAAGGAGAAAAGAATAAGGGAGGGAGAGAAGGGAGGGAGGGAAAGGGAGGGAGGGGAGGGAGGGAGGGAGAGAGAGAAGGCATCCTGCACCAGGGGACAGGGAGACCGCACAGGAAACAAGGGCACAAACTTTGCATTGTGGAAACCCAGTTCTGCCTCTGATCAGGGTAGCACCAGGTATAGCCCTGGAGGCTCCGGTACCTGCAGGTGTGTCTCCCGGCAGCCCAGAGCCCTGAGGTGCCTGAGCAGCCCTGTATCACCAGGTCAAGCACCGAACCAGCTGGTGAAGTATCGCAAGAGTAACCTCAGGGGCCCCTTGAGCACTACCTGGGAGGCCTCCACCCCCCTTCCATACTGATAAATGCTAGTCAGCTCATTAAAACAGGATGATGTGATAGCAAGTGATTAAGTAGCTAATTAGAACAGGTGCTTAACGAGGCCCTCTCTGGTCAGACCTTTAACCTGACTCCTGAATGTCCAGACTGTGGCTGGGGCCGCTGAGCAGAGGTGAGACAGCAGGGCGGTATCCCAGAGGGAGGCAGCCCTACTGGCGAGGCAGAGACAGCCTGCGGCCGCCCGGCTGCGCTGAGGACTGAGAGGGCACAGCCCCAGGGCTGCCCAGGCTACGCAGGGAGTTTGGATTTTCTGAAGACTTCTTGGGAGTCCACTAGAGGCTCTTAAGGGGAGTGAGACAAGCTGCTTCAAAGATCCTCTGGGGGTCTGGGACGGGGCTGCTCAGCGATAAAGCTCGTGCTCCCATGATGGAGGATCTGGATTTAATGCCCAGCAGTGAAAAACAAAAGAGAAAAAGGAGAGAAAAAAAAGAGAAAAGACAGAAGAGGAAAGAAAAGATCATTTGGGCTGTGGCGTGGATAATAAAGTGGCAGGCTAAGGCAGCAACTTAGGAGATGGGGCTTTGGCTCTGAAATGAGGGGCCTCCTGCCTTGTATGCAGCTGACCTGGGTTTAATCCCTGGCACCCCAAATGGTCCCCTCAAATACTGTCAGGTGATCCCTGAGCACAGAGCAAGAACAACCCCTGAGCACTGCTGGGTGTGTCCCCCCCCAGTCAAACCCTAAATAAATAAAAATAAACCTGAGAAATAAAACTATCGGGAGACAAAAGAAATAAACACTCAGAAGGTATTTTTTCTTTCTTTCTTTTTTTTTTGTTGCTTTTTTTGGGTCATACCTGGCAATGCTCAGGGGTTTCTCCTGGCTCTACACTCAGGAATTACTCCTGGCAGTGCTCGGGGCTCTCATACGGAATGCCAAGGATCGAACCTGTGCTGGCACGGGCCGGCTGTGTGCAAAGCAATCGCCCTACCAGCTGGGCTATCGCTCCGCCCAAACACTCAAGAGGTATTTGCCTTCTCCTTGGTCTGCACCTAAGGGGAGTCAGGAGCACTCAGGGACCGAACTTCGGGTACTACCTATGTGTGTATGTGCTCTACCACTTGAGCTTTCTCCCTGAACCCAATCAGCGCCCCTTTTTTGGTGGGGTCATTCATGACACGGTCCTCAAAAGCCATTCTTGGCTATGCTCAGAGGACCACATGGTACCAGGGATCACACTCAGAGTTCCCACCTGCAAAACCTGCGATTTAGTGCTTTAAGCCATTTGCCCACTCCCATGCTTTATTTTCTTACTCCTCTTTCCTTATTGTTGTTGAGATGAACGGGGGTGACACCCTTGATTGTGGTGCCCACTTTGCTTGTGGGCCCAGAGTCCTACAGGGCAGGCCATTGGAATTTTGCCTTGCTTGTGAGAATCAAACATGCAGTTCCTGTGTGCGAGGCTGATGCTCCTCATCTGTGCTCTCCAGGGCCAGAGACCACAGGTCTCGCAGAGAGACTGGAGGGAAATAGAAGGGAGAGGCAGGTGAGTTTCCTGCCAGGAGCAAAGTCATGCCTGGGGCTGCTCAGGAGACAAGCAGGGAGGGACCTGTGAGCAGGACCGTGGGACCAAGCACCTAGCACGGGAGCCTGCTGTGCTCAGTTCTCTTTTCTGTTCCTGCCTCGGGAGCATGCCCGGGAGCAAACAGGCATGCTGATAGGGGCCAGAGAGATAGCACAGTGGGTAAGGCTCTCACTTTCCACGTAGCCAAGCCCGGTTCAAACTCTGGCACCACATATGGTCTCACAAACACCACCAGGAGAGACCCTGAGCACAGAGCTAGGAGTAGTCCCTTGAGCACCACTAGGTGTGCCCCCCAAAACAAAAAAATAAAGAACAAAACTTCACCGTGCGATCCCCAAGACAGCATGGACCCCAGACACTGCTAGGCACAATCTCCTAGCACAGAGCCAGGAATAGGCGCTGAGCACAACCAGCGTGGTCCCAAAACTAAAGCCAAAGCCATCAGACAAGATGGCACCATCTTGTGTGTGCCTTTCTTTCTTCTACTGTTTTTTGTGGGACCAGTGGAGGGGAGATCATTGAGTACAGTTTACACACAGTGCTGCAGGGGGCCAAGGGCCACTCCTGTCAATACTCAGCCAACCAATGTGGGCACCAGGGCCAAAAAGAATCCAGGTGGTACTTGGGGACCATGGGGTACTGGGATTTGCGTTTAGCCCCATTGCATGCCAAGCAAGTGTCCCTGAGCTCTGAACTCTGATGGTTCCTTTCAGGGCTTCTTTGGAGGATAAAAGATAGAGTGTAAGAGGGGCTTCAGCATCTGTCCCAGATTCAGCCCATAATGAAGTGAGTCCTGCCGTCTGTCCCCGCCCCAGAACACATCCTATAACAGATCCAACACGGTATGTCTGAGGCTGGTTGTTGGGGTGCGATGCTTCCTCATCTGCTGGGGTGCGTCCACATTCCTGGGTCTAAGGGCTCACCCACTCACTAGTTGGGTAATTTTTGTATTTTGGGTGCCTCTGATAGGACAGACTGGCAACAGGGAAATTGCAGCCCCAGGCCAAGGCTTTCCTGGTTGAGTGGGACCCAGAATTCCTGGGGCACCTGCATTTCTCCTAGAGGGATGGAGGTGGAGAGTGGGCAAGCCAGAAGAGAGGAAGACGGACAGTAGGTACCGCTCCTCAGCCCCAGGTGTCCAAAACTGCCTCAGGGGGTCCTCGGTGCAAGCAGGAGTGCCGGACCCTCCTGGGCTTGCGCCCTTTGCTCCGGTTCTTCCAGCCTCCGTGACTCAGTGAGCACCCAGGGCTGCGGTGACTTGCCTTGACTTGCCCTTACTGGAAACGCTCCTGTGAAAGCCTCCTGTAACCTGAAGCCAGGAACAGGAAGGCCAAGGGGGGCTCCGCCCATTCCCAGTGCGGATCTTTTTCACTGTTCATTTGTTAGATGACTCTAACAAATGGTGCTGGGACGGGTGGGGACCCCAAGGAAGTGCTCTGAACCACCTGACCTGAAGGTGGGGATGGGGGGTGTACACCCAGCAGTCAGTCATGGCAGTGGTCAGGGGACCCTACACAGTGCCAGGAATCAAACTATGTGTTTGGCAGGTGCCTTAACCCCTGTGCCATCTCTCCAGCTCCTGACCCATTTTGTATGTTTTGTTTGTTTGTTTGGGGGCCACATACCCAGTGATGCTGAGGGTTTACTCCTGGCTCTGTGCTCAGGAATCACTCTTGGCTGGGCTCAGAGGCACCATATAGAATGCTGGGGATCAAACCCAGGTCCACCATGAGGAGGACAAGTGCTTTACTACTGTATTGTCCCTCCGTGCACTCACCCTGTTTTTTACCCTGAGTTATAGGCATAGGTATGTACATGTATGTAAGTAAACATGTATATTTATACACATGCATGTCACAATTCTGCTTTCTTTTGAGTCAGTGCTCAGAGGCCACTCCTAGTGGTGTTTGGGGTGCCATGCAGTGTCAGGGACAGAACTTAGGCCTCCTGTACACTAGGCATGTGCTCAGCCCATTGAGCTCCTGAAATGGCTTTTTCTTATTAACTGGACTTCATCCCACGCATTGTCCTTCCTCTTCCTAATTGCAGAATTAGGAACTGGACTGCAACCTGGGGCCTGTCACCGGAAATGTCCACAAGGGAAGATTTGTCCTGGTACCCCTCTTGGGGCTTATTCATGACAGAGCCTGAGCCCCAAAAATAACAGCTGGGGTGTTTCCTCTTCCTAAAGGGGAAGCAGAAGGCCCTGGTGAGCGGAAGGCCCTGGTGAGCAGAGGGAAGGCTGAGCCCTGTCTAGACCATCATCCAGGGGGAATTCTGGGCACACAGTTCCCCCTGGAAATCCCCGCCCGGGGCAGCTCCGCTGACTCAGGTCACCCATTGGAAGGTGCCTGAGATGCAGCCAGGCTCCCCTCACCTGAAAACCCCTCCATACTCCCCCCGCATGGAAGCCCAAATGTTCCAGAGTCACAGGGGAGAGCTGGTGCACCAAGGGAAGAGCTTGTCCAGCTGAAACCCTGGACCTGGACATGGGGTCCTTCTCCCTGCACCCTGGGGTTTAGCTGGCTGTATGGGTCCTGGAGGGACCCACAGAGCAAAGAGACTTTTCCCTGGGGCAGGAATATTGGCCCCACTTTTATTTCTGAGTAAAAGAACCCAGTGTGATGATTCTCCAGCAATGCTGGCAATGTCTGGGGACATTCTGGGTTGTCACAGCTGGAGGGTGTGCACATTGAGTCGATGCTTGTGCACACAGCCATGTACGTGCTGAGGCCGGGAAGCTGCTGCACTTCCCACTCTGTATAGCAGAACCCATCCCCATCAAAGAGTTCTCTTTCCCCAAATGTCAGCAGTGCCAGGATTGACAAGCTCTGCTCTAGGTCTATTCTGATATATAAATGCAAAGAAAAGGGGCTCCAAGGGATCTCCCTGACTTAGGAATATCAGACCAGCAAGATCCACTGGATGGAAGATTTTCATTAAGAATAAAGCAGTGAGGGGCCAGAGCTGTAGTACAGTGGGTAGGGTGTTTGTATTGCACGCGACTGACCTGGATTTGATTCCCGGCATCCTATATGATCCCCCTGAGCACCGCCAGGAGTAATTCCTGAGTGCAGAGACAAGAGTGACCCCTGAGCATCTCTGGATATGACCCAAGAAAGGAAAAAAAAGAACAAAGCCATGATTCTGAGTTCCTGAGAGAGCTCAAAGGACCAGTGGGCAGGGTTTGCACATGAGAACCCTAGGTGTGATCCCCAGCCTCAGGCATTACATGGTCCCAGCTATCAAGCCCTCCCAGTGTCATGCCGGGAGAAGATCCCCCTAAACAAAACAACAGCAACAAAAAAAGCCTCTTTCCAAAGGGCTGGCTTCAAACAGATGATCTAGTTCTACTTCAAAAAATATTTTCAGGGGCTGGAGAGATAATACAGTGGGTAGGGTGTTTGCCTTGTACACAGCTGACCCCTGGGCATCCCATATGGTCCCCGAGCACCTCCAGGAGTAATCTCAGAATGCAGAGCCAGGAGTAACCCCTGAACATTGCCAGATGTCTCACACTCGCTGACTATGCTGCTTGAGTATTTTTATCCGTGGAGGTCCTGAGGGTCAAACACAGGGTGACAGCGCTAGCTGAGACTATTCGCCCACTTAATTGCACACACACTTGCCAGGGCTCACACTCTTTAGTTCAGAAATGCAGTGTTCACCATCTACTCCCTAGGGGGTTGAACTTCCTGAACACAGTATTACACATTGTTTATTTGGGGGTTTGGGGCAACTCCTGGCAATGTTTAGGGCTTATTCCGCACTCTGTACTCAAGGATCACTCCTAATGGAACTCTAGGGACCATATGGAGTATTGGAGATCAAACCCTGGGTAAGATGCATGCAAGGCAAGCACCTAACCCCTCTACTATATCTCTGGCCATGCACCTTTTTCTTTTTAATTAGAGCAATGCTCTGTGGACTTGGGGGGTCACTTTTGGACTAGATTGTTAATGCCTTGATGTGGTGCTGTGGCCACCAGATCGCTCCAGCAGTGCTCAGGAACCTCCAAACTAAATTCTGTGGCACACTTTTCTAGCTTCTGAGCTCATGTGTTGTCACACATTTTCATGGTGCTTACACACACCTGGCTACAATGTAACCAGAAATCACTGTGGTATATGGACAGAAGAGCCAACAGATTCAACAGAGCTATCAGGATCCTACTCAATACATATGCTGGTACCAGGGATTGAACTCATGATGACACACACTTGTAAGGCATATATTGAAGCCACTGAGTTGGGCTGAGAAGTAGCTCTAAGGATGGAGCACATGCCTAGTATGCCAGAGGCATGCAAGAGAGGGATCTGGTTTGATCCCATGAGCCCCTGAGCACTGTGACCCCCAAATATTGAGCCATGTATTCCCTAAGCATAGCAGGTATAACCCCAAATCTATCCCCCAATACATACAAAAAAAAGATGAGTAAATAAAAATAAGCCACTGAGCTATGCCTCTAGGCCCTCAAATTGTCTTGTAAGAACTTTTGTTTATTTATTAATTTTTTGGGGGTCACACCTGGCAATGCTCAGGGGTTTCTCCTGGCTCTGCACTCAAGAATCACTACTGGGCCGGAGAGATAGCCCAGCGGGTAGGGCGTTGCCTTGCACGTGGCCGGCCTGTGCCGGCCTGGGTTCGATCCCGGCATCCCATATGGTCCCCTGAGCACTGCCAGGGAGTAATTCCTGAATGCAGAGCCAGGAGAAACCCCTGAGCATCGCTGGGTGTGACCCAAAAAGCAAAAAAAAAAAAAAAGAAAAAGAAAGTGCTCACCACGGTGAGCACTTTTATGTGCTCAGGGGACCATATGAGATGCCGGGATCGAACCCAGGCCCGCATGGGCCAGCTGCGTGCAAGGCAAACGCCCTACCCGCTGGGCTATCGCTCCAGCCCTTATAAGAAATTTTGGTTTGGGAGTTTTCGTTTTGTTTTGAGCCACACTGGAAGAGTGCAAGGGCTACTCCCGGAGTGGGTGTCACTTCCAGCAATACTTAGGAAGCCACTCAGAAGTCACTCACCTAGGCCTCCCGCACAAATAAAAAGCACTCAGATTTTTTGAGATATCTCTCTTAATCTTATGACTACTGTTTCGTTGTGCTTATTAAAAATGAGGAAAAGTAAAGAAGGAGAATGAGGGGGTTGAGGGGCTGGAGAGACAGCACAGCAGGTAGGGCACTTGCCTTGCACGCAGCTGACCTGAGTTCAAACCCTCGTATCCCAAATGGTCCCCTGAGCATCGCCAGTATTAATATTACTGAGAGCAGAGCCAAGACTAAACCCTGACCATCACTGGGTATGGCCCCAAAACAAAAAAAGAAAAAAGAAAAAGAAGAAGGAGAAGATGGAGAAGGATAAAGGACTGAACTGAGACACTAATTTCACTGTACTTCTGGTGATTAAACACAAACCTTTAGTAAGCAACTCAGCAAATAAAGCCAGAGTTGAATTCATCTTTGTCATGTCAATCCCTTATCACTATCTGGATCCTAGTCAATACCTTGACCATGCCTGAAAATACATCAACATAAAACAAAGTAAGCTTGAAGTAGAGCAACCCTTAAGGTATTAAGCAGTCAAGTGTCATTGATTGAAGTTGCATCAAAAACTTGGAAAAATTGGATTAAAAGTGTCTCCAGGGATCCTCTCTGCCAGATCTTTGCTTTGCTTGTCCTACAAATCCTGCACATTTACTCGCATTCTGTTCCATGTCCTACTCCTTTGACTCCTTTCCCAAGCTCTGATCTGATGCAACAAGCATGTAGAATGCTTGAGCCTTCACGAGACCCAGTCCAATATACCTGGTAGTAAGGTAGCTTCCTGTCTCATGCAAGTAGAGCCCAAGGGCACCTGCTTGCTCCAGGAACATAAAGAGCCTCAAACCATTCCATCAGGTCATGGGAATGAGGTCTATAATTGTCACTGGTATTTGGCATATCAAATACGACACGGGTAGCTTGCCAGGCTCTGCCATGCGGGTGGCATACTCTTGTAGTCATCCCTAAATCCAGCATTTATTGATGAACCACGCAGCCACTTGCGGCCACGTGAGCCGGGTTGTGATAGGCTGGTCTGCTGGGTGGAGTTTTAGCAACTACAAATAAAGTTATAATAAATTTTCCTGCATGTATTTATCCCTGTGTGTCAAGAGGACCCTGACTCTTTGATGATGCTAAACGAATCTAACAACTCAGAAAAAAGCTGTTATATACATTTATGGATAATACAGACTGAAATACGCATTAAGAAAAGGAACAGCTACAAAGCCCAGAGGAGATCAGGTACCAGTTTCCTGGTGTCACCCCGAGCTCTGGCATGGACATGCTTGAGATGCCTAAATCTCCTGACATGATGTGTGACACAAACATGGAGATGCCAATGAGGAAGACTTATTCAACTCCTGCTGTCCCACATGCAGGGCCTGTATGACCCACCTCTATTATTCAGATTCCAGCTCCAACGCAAGATAGGGGTCACTGAAAATCATATTGTTTGTATAAAACATCTGGCCCAATTGATTCAAGTCCAAAGTTTCAGACAAATTAAAGCACTCTTATTAGACAGAATATTATTCTTTGGCTCTACTTGCATGAGACAGGACATAGGGAGATGTTACTGGTGCTGGAGCAAATCGATGATGAATGGGAAGACAGTGATACAGTGAAGGTAGCTTCAGCGATAGGTGGATAGTGCATAGATACTACTTTGCACTATCAGTCTAGACTCAAAATCAGTCTAGGATTTTTGAGACGAAGGCTTCAAAAGATGTTGTTGCCTCTAAACGATGTAGGCTCTAGGTGAGTGAGTGGGAGCTGAGTTGGGCTGGAAGTGAATGAATGACTCAGGGCCTGAGACCGTCTAGGACATCCCAGTGGGAAATCTTCATGAAGCTATTGGCGCTGGAGGGCTGCCTCTCAGATGAGAATACGAGCTCAAGGTCTAAATGTGGAAATCATCCACGTAAAGATGAATCCGCTGAGAGGGGCAAAAAACAGGACAGCAACCCAAGGGCTGGAGTTTCAGGTGCAGTTCATAGTTGGGGGTGGGGGTTTGAAGGAGGAAGAGAATGTCACAAAGGAAATGAGTAAGAATGGTGACAGGAAAAGAAAATCAGGAAAAGCTGGGCCCTTAGGCAGTTGAGAAAGAGTGATTTGCTTTGATTTTCATTTTGTATTGTTTTTTGGATGGGGAGTGGGAGTGTTTCCACCGTACTTAGTGTTATTCAGGGGCTATTCCTGGGTTGGCCGCACAGTTCATCAATAAATGCTGGATTTAGAGATGACTACAAGAGTATGCCACCCACACGGCAGAGCCTGGCAAGCAACCCGTGTCGTATATGATATGCCAAATACCAGTAACAATTATAGACCTCATTCCCATGTCCTGATGGAATGGTTTGAGGCTCTTTATGTTCCTGGAGCAAACAGATGCCCTTGGGCTCTACTAGCATGAGACAGGACATATGGAGATGTTACTGGTGCCCGCTCGAGCAAATCAATGATGAACGGGAAGGCAGTGATACAGTGATACAGTGATTCCTGGGTCTGTGTTCAGGAATGACCCCCTAGCTAAGCTCAGGGCACCAAACGTGGTTCTGGGGATTGAACCTGGGTGGGTTGTTGCAAAGCAAGTGCCTTACCCTCTATACTATCTCTCTGGCCATATTGTTTTTTGTTTTTTTGTTTTTTTGTTTTGTTTTTTGTTTTAAGGAACAATTAAAAGCATCACAGTTGGGGCCAGAGCGATAGCACAGCGGGTAGGGCATTTGCCTTGCACGCAGCCGACCTTGGTTAATCCCCGGCATCCCATATGGCCCCAAGCACCGCCAGGAGTAATTCCTGAGTGAAGGGCCAGGAGTAACCCCTGAGTATTGCCGGTGTGACCCAAAAACGCCAAAAAAAAAAAAAAAAGTGTCACAGCTCTTTTGCACGAACCCTGAGACCAGAACCCTGGGTTATCATGTGCTCAGCTGTCTGTTTGGCCCCAGACAGTTTCAGTGCTGAGATTCCCACAGCCCAGGAAGCGTCTCTGTGATGTGCAAACAGGATAGCTGGGCGGTGCAAAGCCTGGATCGAGATAGAAAGTGGAGAATCAGAACCAAATAATTCAGTTGCCAGCGTGTCAATACCTACCCTCTAAGACACCACTTGATGGGGGAAAAATCTGATCCTCCATTTGCCACATCCTCCAAGCCAGATCCTGATTCGGACACAGGCCAAGGCCCATAAACTAAACTAGCTGAATCCAGTCCTTGAAAACCCGTTGGTCACTTTTTGAGGTTTGTGGCGTGGGCGCATTTCCTATCATAAAAATTCAGTTTGCCAAACTTCTATTTGACTCAAGTACTGTTTCCCTAAATTGCCTTCACTCAAGGAGCTGCTTGTATTGGAAATTTAGTTGTCAAGAACCAGTGGATAGCTGCTCAGAGAAGAAAGTCAACAGAGGCAGCCAGGAGAAAGATTAAAGAAAATTAGCTCACTCGGTCAGAAGTAAGGGTCTGATTCTGAAGAAACAGCAACAGATTCGGGAAATATGCAGTCCGTCTCCTACAACTTCAGATAGCTCTTCTGAAGACAAAATGTACCATGTCATTGAAACCAGTTATCCCGAAGCTCTTTTTGCAGTTGAATCCTGTTACCAGGCTTGAGAGTCGGGGGCTGCAGAGCGATGTCACGGGTTTTGTTTTTGTTTTTCACTTGCTCCTGGTTCTGCCCATTTCCTCTCCTTCTGAGGTCAGACGCTGCCAACCTGTGGGCTACTTCATCCTGTGAATGTGTTTTCTTTGGCCTACAGGGTGTTTTTACATTTTTTCATACTTAGTTGCCAATGTTGGAACAAAATCAGGACATTTCACCCACACAGTCACCCTCCCCACCACCCCCACCAAAAAATAAAAATAAGAAATCTGGATGCCTTGCCTTTTTTTTTTTAATGGTAAACTTTGAAGACATTGTGGAGGGGTGTCCATATGGCCAGAACCAGTGGGAGTTGTGCCGTTCCCTCAAGATGAGATGTGGAGCCTCTTGCATCTATCCCCGTTGGGCCTTACTTACCTATCAGGCCCATCCCAAGACTCCACCGAGAACCAGGCTTCCAGAACACTCAGTCATTAGTTCTAGGCCACTTGCCTTGACCTGTTTCCCGCTCTACATCCCAACATGCTCCCAAGTCTATGAGGTCTGACGTCATGACTGATTTCCCTGTTTGTGGACTGGACTCATCCCCCCAGCCCGACACCTGGCACCATTTCCCCAGGTTACCTGTGCTTCCTCCCCACCAGCCTCTGCCCTTTGAAACCAGGAAGATCCACACATGTTCCGTGTTGCGGTTAGCCTCCAAAACCACTCCACGGGCACCCCGTTCTTGGTTTGCTGACTTTGTTCCTGTCCCTTCTCCCACAGCCCTCTTCTGTCCAGCGGCCTATGTGGTTACCGACCCTTCAACCTTAGATCCTGTTTCCATCCTTGAAATCATTCTTTGGACTTGACTCTACAGTTCAAGACTTATTTTTCCCCCTTCTCCTTTCTTTTTGCCCATTGAGGCATTTTATATGCGTAGAAAAAGAATCCCAGGATTTTCCCTCCTGTGTATTTTTGTCTTGCTTCCTGGACCATGGTATGGTCCATGATGCCGTCAGGGTCATCAGTACAATGAAACGGAATTACTGAGGTGGGGAACAGGTTAACTCTGCCATTTTCTAGGCATCAAACTAGGGGGTGAGGGCTCACACTTGCTTAACCTGCCAGTGAGGTCATGCCCCCAGAGCATGACCATTTTCCCGGCTCTGTGATCCTTCATGATTTCAGATTCTCCAACATAACCACCATCACGGTTAGACTAGACCATGGTTCAGTGAGGACCTGGTATTGGCATCTCTTTGTGGTACTCTAGGTGCCCTTGAGAGCACTGGCCACGGCAGTTGTGATCATGGAAAGATGGTGGAAGAAGGTTAACCTTTCTTGCTCTTTCTCTCTTAAGCTTTGCCTTGGATCTACTTCTAAAATCTTCAACTCAATAAAGCGCCAGCTCTTGGAAATAATGTGTTTAGCAGAATAAGCTTGACTGTTTATTATAAATATTAGTGGAATATACTTTACTGTTATTATAAACAATTCCAATATTTTTATGCCTTGAGTATGCTACCTGCACGGCAGAGCCTGGCAAGCTACCCGTGTTGTATTTGATGTGCCAAATACCAGTAACAATTATAGACCTAATTCCGGAATGGATTGAGGCTCTTTATGTTCCTGGAGCAAGCAGATGCCCCTGGGCTCTACTAGCATGAGACAGGACATATGGAGACGTTACTGGTGCCCGCTCGAGCAAATCGATGATGAACGGGAAGACAGTGCTACAGTGCAGTGCTTGAGATACTGAAGTTTTCTTTCTTTGTATGTTTGCTCAGATGACAGTCCAATGTCTGTCTTCCTGGTCTGCAGGCAGGACTCAGACTTCTTCCAGCTGTGGTCCTGCCATCCTTACAAACCTCTGCATCCTCTTTGGCCAGCTAGTGGGTATTGAAAAGGAATTCCTTCAATCCCCAGGCCTTGTAGCCTGGGAGTGGCACGTTTCATTTCCACTGACCTTCTATTGTTGACAGCTAATCCTGTGTCAATTACCCCAACTTGCCCCCCAAACTCTACCCCTCCAAGCCTAAGAAGAGTGAGAAAGTCAGAGGGTGAGGAAGCACCCCAGGAATAGGCATACAATGGAAGGTTGTGACAAGTCTGAGGGTGCGGGTGCCTCTAGCTATCTCTGCCACAATAGCAGAGAATCCCATAGTTGGTTTCTTGGCCTGGCGGGTACTGGGCTCCTTCAGATGTGGGAAGGAAATAGTACATTTCTTTCTAGGATTATAGAACTCTCCATGACAACAGACAGAAACCCAAATCAGCATGAAAAAAAAAGGTTGGTTTGTTGGTTTGGCTCTCATAAATGGAAAATTCAAGGGGCTGAGGTGCCCTCAAGTATAATTGGATCCAGACATCAAAATTGGATGTTGGGTCTCTCTTTCTCAGCTTTCTGTCTCTGTGTCGTGGCTGAGTTCTTCTTGTCTGCAGGTTTCCTCCAGGTGGCAGGGAAGTTGGTCCACAGCTGCCCTCGCTTCACACCCTCCCAATTTCATGCTCACAGAGGCAAAAGTCCCTTCCCTTCAGCACCATGCTTTTTAAAAGCACATAGAACTTTGACTCTATTAGGAGCAAACTATGGGTTACATTCCCACAGTACTGAAGTGGGAAAAGATCAAATTCCTTAGGGAAGTAGGTACTGCAGGACAGACAAAGAAGTAATGACAAAGACCATTAGCCATTAGCCATCTGTCTGTATGGCCAGCCCAGATTCTGGGCCTCTGTGCAAGTACCAGGGAGCTACCATGTAAGGCCTTGGAAGTTTCATCAAAACAGTATCTATAGAGTCAGGGAGATGCCTCAAAGGGTTGGGGTGAATGCTTTTGTGTTTGAGATCACTGGCCTCATGGGAGCACCACCAAAAACAACCCCTTCTGAGTTGGGAGCAGTCCTGAGTACCACCAGGCATGGCCCCAAAGCCAACAAAAAGGATGTAGAGCCAGGGAGATGGCCCAATGCTGGGAATACTTAGCTTGTGGGAGTTCTCAGGTTGAATTGCCAGCCCTGCATCTTCCCTGAGCACTGCCAGCAGTGACCCCTGAGGACCAATGCTAGTATAGCTCCTGAACGTTTTTAAAGAAGGGAACATATCTATTTATTTATTCATTCATTCATCCACTTATTTACTTATTTATTTATTTATTTTTGCTTTTTTTTTTGGTCAATGCTTAGGGGTTACTCCTGGCTCTGCACTCAGGAATTGCTCCTGGCGGTGCTCAGGGGACCATATGGGATGCCAGGGATTGAACCCGGGTCAGCCGTGTGCAAAGTAAATGCCCTACCTGCTGAACTAGCGCTCCGGCCCCTCCTGAACAATTTTAGATTTGGCCCCAAAATGAAAGCCAAGGCGGTTAAAATATATATTTTACATAATTAAATAAGATTGGAAATTTTATGGGTTTTTTTTCTTTTAATGAATTTACTTCAAAGGCTGCTGAACTACCTCCTTTAGTCAACATCCAACAGAGTTATTAAGTGCCTGCAAAATACCTAGTTGAGGGATCTGAGCTATAGTACAGCAGGTAGGGCATTTGCCTTACATGCAGCCAACCTGGGTTCAATCCCTGGCATCTCATACGGTCCCCTGAGCACCACCAGGAATAATTCCTGAGTGCAAAACCAGGAGTAACACTGAACATCACAAGGTGTGGTGTCCAAACAAAACTAGACAAACTAGTTGAAGTCAGGAGCCAGACAAATAAGTTCAGCATTGGGGCAAAATATGATACTATGCACAGACAGAGCTTCATGATGCTATTATTAAACAACCAACCAATCAAGTAATCCAGAGTCTGAGTCCTGAGCATGAAAACAGATTCTCAAGAAGGGAAGGAATGGGGCCGGAGCGATAGCACAGTGGGTAGAGCATTGCCTTGCATGCAGCCGACCTGAGTTCGATCCCCAGCATCCCATATGGTCCCCCGAGCACTGCCAGGACTAATTCCCAAGCAAAAAGCCAAGAGTAACCCCTGAGCATTGCTGGGTGTGACCCAAAAAGAAAAAAAAAGGGAAGAAATGTCTGTCTGACATACTGGCAAAACGAAGGTAAGGATCTGGAGCCAATAGAAGTCAGCACTCGTGTAGTTCCTGATGTGTGCAGAGCACTTCCGGAATGGAGCTAGCCCCGATATGTGCCTGGTGAGCTTTGGGAGCAGCCGCCCTCTGACTCCTTCCTCCTTCCTTGATTGCCTTTTAGGTTCAGGTGGAGGTTTGTTTTCCTCCACGAATACACATGCCAAATTTATTTTGCTAACTATGGCAATGATTTTATATTTTCAGAAGGTGATTTTATTATTCAAAATAAGGAAAAGAAAATAAATCTGTCTTGATTCCTTTTTTTGTTTGTTTGGTTGGTTTTGGTTTTTCGGGTCACAACCAGTGGTATTCAGTTACCCCTGGCTCTGTACTCAGGGATCACACCTGGTAGGGCTCAAGGTACTATATGGAGCGCTGAAGACTAAACTAGAGTCAGCCACATGCAAGAAAGCACCTTCCCTGCTGTTCTCTCTCTTCTGCTCCAATGTCTTAATCCCTTTCATGACCTTTGTATTTTATATTACCAAACTTTGGATTGCTGAAAAGTGACAAAGATAATACAGAGAGTTCCCATATACCCCTCACCCAGAAACCACCATTGCTATATTACTATGAACTCCCTGCCTTATTTTATCTTCACCTGTTTGGTTTTTCTCTGATGTCTTTTTTCCAGTTCCAAGGTCCCATCCAGAATCCCACATCGCACTTCGTAACCATTGATTTAAGGAACATTTTTCTTCAGCCTGGGTCAGTGCCGCCTCTTTTCCTCCTGGCTGCCAGAGCTTTAGACATTTCATGGTTCATTAGCACCTGCTCTACAGTGTGAGTGAGGGAAGGAAACAATTTTGGAATGCAAATTAGCCAAATGTTGTTATTTATTGGTTTGTGGCCGCTAGCTCAGTTGCTAATAAGGCCAAGGTTATTTGCTTTATCTCTGTAAATGAGTCAGCTGGCTTAGGGATGAGAGGGAAATTTTTGTCTCATGGCCATTGTTTGCACCCTAAGCCCTGTCTGATTTCTTTCTCTTTTCTTTTCATGGGAGTAAAATTAGAGAGAAATTTCTGCATGAAAAGCATACCTCCGGCACAAAAGAACCAGAAACACTGAGTAACTTTCCATGTGCCTTTCCAGCTTTTCTTCAAGGTAAATCTATCTGGAAGCTCCTGTATTATCATCAAACTGCTTCACATGTGGTTCATGGGCCCATGGCGTGCAAAGAATCTAGAGCTTCTTAGAAAGACCAAATCTCAGTCCCCTTCCATATCTGACCCGGGATCTTAATCTGCATGTTAGAGAAACCCCAGGATGATTAAGAAACACTGACCTGCAGCAGATGTCTATGGAGAAACTGCTCTGTATTAGGTTGGAAATCCCAAAAGAAAACGAAGCATCCCATCCTAACCTTTCCAGAGCATGTAGCCTGCTAGGCCTTCTAGAGACGCACAATGCCAGTTACAATGCAATGCCAACTGCAGCAAAGTGGATAGCTGGAGAATAAATGAGAATCCAGTATTGAACAAGGGGAGCTAAAGAACACCATTAGCTAAGGCCCAATAAAAGAAGAACCAGTGTACAGGAAAAGGGAGAAAAGTACAGGAGGTGAGGGTCGAGGAATTCAGAGGTAAGTGAACTGCACATAGTACAATATGGCTGGAATGTTGATGCCAACACTAGGCGTATTGGATAGATGGTTTAGAAATTCCTTCTCTGTGCTAGGTACTAGATCCATGGGTGATAAATGCCATTGGCCCCTTAGATATGAGACTCCATTTCAGGTCCCTTCAATGTAATGTCCCAAACAACTCAGGGGGAGGAGGGAAAGGGGTCACTGTCTTAGAGGCCTTGAAGGTATCACTCAAAGATTCCCAAATGGAAGTGTCCAAGGAGGCCAAGCCTATGTTCAGAGAGGGTCAGAGTATGACAAAGATGGAGGGACTAAGGGAAGAGATTCCAGCTAAAGCTGTCCTTTAAGAAAACAAGCACATGACAGATGGAACCAGAGGATATCTTGCTGAGTGAAGTCAATCAGAAAGGACAGGAATAGGGGCTGGAGCAATAGTACAGCAGAGAGGGCATTTGCCTTGCATGTGGCCATCCTGGGTTCCATCCCAGCATCCCACATGGTTCCCTGAGCATGTCAGGAGTAATTCCTTAGTGAATGCAGAGCGAGAAGTAAACCCTGAGCATCACTGGGTGTGTCCCAACCTCCCCCAAACTCCCCAAAAAGAGTCAGCGATAGATACAGAACAACATCCTTTCTATGTAAGACTTAAAGACATACAGCAAGGTAACAACTAAGGTTCAAAGACAGCATAACAGGAGAACTAATCCAAATAACTGAGTTAGAGAGGATGATCATCAAGAGGGAAGGGTGCTATGGTCCTTGGGAGAGGGAAGTGGGTACACTGGTGAAGCGTAGAGTGTTGGAATTATGGGTATGAGAAATCAATCTTAATAATATCATAAACCACGGAATGTCAATCTAAAGATTTTTTTTAAAACAACCTTTATTTATTTATTTATTTATTTTTGCTTTTTTGGGTCACACCTGGCGATGCTCAGGGGTTTCTCCTGGCTCTGCACTAAAATTACACCATGCGGTGCTCGGGGGGACCATATGGGATGCCGGAGATCGAACCCGGGCCGGCACAGGCTGGCCACGTGCAAGGCAAACTCCCTACCCAGCTGGGCTGTCGCTCCGGGCCCTAAAGATTTTTTTTAATGAGCATGTGAGTCTCCTCAGATTAGGAAGGTGACGTCAAGGTCTACACTGGGCTGCAGTGGGAAGTGTGTAAGTTTTCCATTGCTGCAGTCAACAAATCACAACTTGTTGTTGACAACGGCACCCCTGGATTCGCTGATGGTTGTGCTGGCCTACAACCCGGCAGGCTCAGCTGGGTTCTCTATTCAGGGACTAAAACCAAGGTGAAGACCTCACAGGGCTCTTAGCCTGAGGTATTGGGAAAGAAGCCACCGCTAAATTCATTCTATTAATTGGCCCATCCATTTCTCTGTGGCTATAGGACAAATTCCTGCTTCCTTGGTGATAGCCATTCCGGGTCCCGCTGCTCTTCCTCCATGCCTCCAGCATTCCTGCCATCTTCAAAGCCAGCTGCAGTGCAATCAATCTCCTTCATGTGCTGGGCCCATGGCGTCTCCCCACTGGCGCATTCTCCCTGCTCTTAGGGGCCCGTGCTCAGATCAAACCCACTTACGTGATCCATTTTGAGGCCAACTGTGTCATGTTACATAACACACTCACAGGAGTGAAACCATGTTCTATTTAGAGCTGCTGGGGATTGGACCATCTTTAGGGGGAAACATTTTGTAAGTTGTTTCAGGAGAAGCTAGAAGTCAGAACGGAGGTCTAGAAACTGCACTGGCCAACCTGGGTCAGCACGTGAGTCCAAAGAGGAGGGAATGAAGTCTGATGGCCTCCCCAGGGTGCATCTGAGGGAGTAGGCATAGGGCTCCCGCCACTCTCTGGTTTATCTCATCTCCTGTGGATTCTGAGCTCTGTGGCTGTTTCTGGGGCCATATTGCTTCTTCCCCTGAATTAGAGTAACTCTGCATCTTCTCATGCACCCATAAAAGGCCCCAGTTCTCTCTCACTTCAGTCCTGTTCTGCAGCTGAGTCCCTTTCGCCTAAGATGCCACATGCTAAATACCTAAAATGCTCAAGTGGCCTTACCTGAGCAGCAGATTTTGCTGTGACTCAAGATTTGCACGCTCTGAGCAATAGTCCAGTGGGTAGGGCATTTGCCTTGCATGTGGCCAGCCCGGGTTTGATCCCAGCACCCCTTATGGTCCCCAAGGTTTGCCAGGAGTAATTCCTGAGTTCAGAGATGGAAGTAACCCCTGAGCATTGCTGGGGGTAACTAAAAAACAAACAAAAAATAAAAACTAGCTTTGTATCCTATTATTCCCAGCCCCTTACTTTAGCACCAAGCATCTCTCTCTTCAGAGATCCTCGTAAAGCTCAACTCATTCCGCTTTCCTCTCTCCACGCTTTGCTTCCTCTCCACCTCTTGTGCCCATTTCTCTCTTCCTCATACGCTGAGCTCAAGCACTTCCACTTCCTCCCACGCCAGAACTCTTGCCCCAGCGACAATGTGCCCAAAGTGTTGCTGCCACAACTTGTTCCCATGTAAAATGCTGGAAGTGCCAAGTTTACAGGGAAGGCAGGACAGAGCACCTTCCTGGGGACAGGACGAGGACAGCTGGACATGCACACCCAGTGTGTCCTATGGTCACCTTCCATTGCTGACAAAGGGGTGTGTGACTTACTCTGGAGCCATGGAGGGCCCTGCTCTTCTCCTAGGGCCGTTAGGTCCTCCTGGATGACTGGCACCTGCCCTGAAGCCTCCATCCTTACTGACCGGGTTCTGCATGCCCTAAAGCAGACACAGCTCCGGGTTCTGCATGCCCTAAGGCAGACACAGCTTGGGTTCTGCATGCCCTAAAGCATACACAGCTCCGGGTTCTGCATGCCCTAAAGCAGACACAGCTCTCCCTCTCTTCCTCCCTTCCTCCCCTCCCTCCCCCTCTCTCTCTCTCTCTCTCTCTCTCTCTCTCTCTCTCTCTCTCTCTCTCTCTCTCTCTCTCTCTCTCTGCTCTCTTTAGTGAAGAAAATCCCATTTCCAGTTACTTGCTGGCTTGTGAGAAATGAGAGAACACAACACCGGGTGACACTTCCCAGTTCCCAGTAGTGAGGCACCATGGAGGCTTGCACACGGCATGCCCCTGTGTCACAGCAAGGTCACTTTGACTTAGTCTCTGCTCTTGCAGGTGTCCTGTGGCCTCTGCCGCTGAATCCACATTCACATCCTGGTACAATCCCTTCCCGATTCACACAAAAGCTACTCTTTGAGAATATAAGAACAGACCTTGTTTTGGTTTTGTCTTATGATTTTTTTGTGTGTGTAGAGGGGAGAAGGGGCTCAGAGGATGAGGAGCCCCAAGTAGTCAACCAGGCTAAGTGTTGATGCTGGCCTGGCTCTGAGGTATAGGAGATTCCTAGGTCACCCCAATGGTACTGGGGTTTTCCAGAGCTGTAGTTGTGGGCTCCAGGGCTGTATCTGGTGATGCTCAGAAGACCAAGTGATACTGGAATCGAACCCTAGCCTAGCTTGAGCCCTAACCACTGTACTTTCCGGCCCATGATCTTGCTTTTATCTCCTTTAGCTTATCAACTGCTATCCACAGGGAATCTGCAGCAATGCGACCACTGATGGTGTTACATGTAAGGGAGTGGTTCTCTGCATTCATCCCCAGTTTGTACCAGGTCTTCTTAAGAGATGGAAAACCGGGCTGGAGCACAGGCATTGTAAGAAGCAGGTGCATTGGGGGGCTGGAGCGACAGCACAGTGAGTAGGGCATTTGTCTTGCAAGCAGCCGACCTGGGTTGGAGCTCCGGCATTCCATATTGTTGCAGTACACTGTTGCCCAGAGCCTCTGCATCAGGCCTGGAGTTGCCTCCTGCAGGCCACTTTGTAGATAGGAGGAGGACAGTTTGAATGTGGAAGTTCATCTGACCATGTATTCTGTACTGGCTGTTATAAATATTCTCTCATGCTGCCACAATCATCGTGGGACTAGCTAGATCTTACTGGTATATTTGCCTGGCCACGTTGGATCTCTAAGTAATTAGACCAAAGAGAAATGCTGTTTGCCTCCAAGCAAACAAGCAAGCATGGCTCTCTGATAAGTTATAGAACAACCATGAAGTAAAGATGAAACTCTTGTGAAGGCTTGGAGAAATATATAACTGGCTATAGAATATTCTTTGGTACAGATGCATTCCTTTGTATTCTGAGATACAGTTCATCTCAGATGCCTCTCCTCCAGTCTATCCTGCAGGGGCAGTTCCAAGGCAGAGCTTGGCTAGGCAACATTAACATCTCAAAGGGCCTAGGAGAAATTACCTGAGGGATTTGACCCTGGCAGCTTTCCCTTGGAGTGGGCAATCTGTTTACAGGAATATAAAACTGTAGCCTGATTTCTTTTTTTTTTTCTTTTTTGGGTCACACCTGGCAACGCTCAGAGGTTAGGTCCTGGCTCTTCACTCAGGAATTACTCTTGGCAGTGCTCAGGGGACCATATGGGATGCCGGGATCGAACCCAGTCTGGCATAGGCTGGCCGCGTGCAAGGCAAATGCCCTACCCTGTAGACTGATTCTTTCTCTCTCTTTCTTTTTGCCCATTTTGCTTCTTTGCCCTCTCCTCTCTGTTCTCCCTGCAGTCCTTAACACGTGGTGGCAGACATCTTGGCTTACACGTGGCCAGGGTCCAGCCAGGAACCCTAAATTTGGGTTTTCCTATTGCTGATTTGTATGCCAGAATCTGTGAAAGTAAAGTATTTTAAAACTGCTGGATTCTGGCATCTTTCTCCGTCGGCAGGCTGCCCACCGATTCCCTGGGGCAGAAGGGGATTCCTACACCCTGTTCCTGAACTTTGTTGGGGTGCCTGGTGTTCCCAAAACCATGTGGTCCCTTGAGCACCACCAGGAATAATTCCTGAGTGCAGAGCCAGGGGGTAACCCCTGAGCATAGCCAGGTATGACCCAAAAAAGCAAAACAAAAAATAAAAAGAAGCTGTATAGGTTGAATCCCCAGGGCCAAATGGTCCCCTGAGCTCCACTAGGAGTAATCCTAGAGCATATTGCTGGGAGTAGCCCCTGAGTATCACTGACTGTGGCCCCCAAAATCACACTCACACACACACACACACACACACACACATGCACACACACATACAGACTATAAACTTTTCTCAGACTCCCTTGCAGTTAAGGTCTAGATGGTGCAAATGAACTCTGAATAGATCAATTAGATGCACTCACAAGAGTCTTAGCAAGAAGGCGCGGCCACCTTCCTGATATTCTATGTTATACTGACAAGAATGTCAAAGCCATGTGGACATCTACAAGAGTGATCTGAATTACTACTTCCCCAATCCATAACAATTAAGTGGGTCTTGTGGCTGGGGAGATGGAGCTGAAACCTGCTTCCCAGTCACTTCAGATGCTGATTCTTAGAGTTCTCTCCTCAGCAGCCACCTCATGACAACGGGCTCCTGGGTGCCTGGAGGATCAGATCTGTGGTGCTCTGGTGTTCATGCCCCAAGAGAACTCAGTCCCAACCCCCCAATTGGAAAATTATTCAACTCTATCTGGCTTAGAGTACTTGCTTTTGGATCCTGCTCTTGAACCTGGAATTCTGTACCAAAAGGATAGAAATGTATAGATTTTTGCTATGCTATGAAAATGTTCTTAGTTGGTACCAAAACTTTGATGAATTGAAGGCTCTGAAGCCACATGCTTCTGAGTATATGGTCTTTCCTATACTAGTGGTCCCTAGTGTGGTACATATACTTTGAAGGATGCATTACCTCCCTCTATGGGAGGATTTAGATAGTACATGGGTGAACATCTCCACACTGTTAACAAGATGAGGACTCTTTCAGTTTGGAGGCCACATTTGGTGGTGTTCAGGGACCATAGAACTTGGAGCTCCCACAACAAAGAATACACTCAACACTTTGAACTTCTCTCATGCTGCCACAATCATCGTGGGACTAGCTGTAACTTACTGGTATATTTGCCTGTGTATATATGTGCATATTTATACATATGTACATATATCGCTGTCACTATACACACACACACACACACATATATACACACAAAACTCAGGGGTATTAAGAGTATAGGAAGAAAAAATGGGGTAATAACTTGAGATCATAAATCTATTCTATCACCTGTACCAGATTCCCACTCCCAAATATTTCTATTCCCTTTTTCGGGGCAGAAGCACATCTGGCAGTGCTCAGGGTTTACTACTGGCTCTGCACTCGAAGATCACTCCTGGCAGTGCTCTGGGTGACCATATGGGATGCCGAGGATCAAATCCGCATTGCTCACAGGCAAAGCAAGCACCATACCAACTGTATTATCACTCCAGTCCTAGATCTCTGTTCTTTTTTAACTCAAAGTGTTAAGTTTCTGTGGCTCTGCCGAGAGAAAACGAGAACACCCAGAACCTGTGGATTATTGTGTGCCAAGGCTGGATCAGCTCATCAGCAGAACCAAAGGGGTGGGGTGGGGAGGAGAAACTGTAAAACTAGCCTGTCTCCAGGAACAGCATGTATTCAGCACAGAGCCCTAAGTTCAGAAATACCAGACTTGGGTGTGTTTATTATGGAGACTTTCTATAGCAAAAGGAAGGCTAAGAACCCAGGATTATCCTCCTCAAAGAAAAAAGCTGGCAAAGGCACCTCCCAAGAAACCCTGTCAAAATTCAAAGCCCGAACACACTAACAAAATGACAGCTAGCAGTCACCATCCTTCTTTTGTCCTTGTCTTCATCCTTCAGACCACAGGGGAGATACTGGAGATACTGAACACTACGTGTAATGAGTACAAATTGCAACTACTCAAAATCTATACCTTGATAATGCTTAACTGCAAACGCCAAGAGATAAGACAAGAAACTGGACTAGAGGACATTTTGGAAAAAAGGGTCTAATAGGTCAGTGATTCCCTGCTGCCTGCCTACAGGTCAGCGTCCAGCTGACGGCAGAATAATCACCCAGACGGTGAGTGGGTGTGTGTGTTTTAATTTTTTTTCAACTTTATTGAGATATAATTGACATAGCATTGTGTAAGCTTAAAGTATACCGTTTACTTAGATATTGCAAAATGATTACCATGGCTCATGGGTGTATGCCTTAAAATGATAGATTTCTAGTCACCACCCAGAGAAAATTCTGGGCCAAGTCAGAAACGAACTCTTGGAATCAATACTTATAAATCTACCCTGCTGGTGATAATGTTCAGGCTTGCAAATGCTTTTCAATCTTTCGTGCCTCAGATCTGGAAACTTCCTTTCCTATCCCGTTGACCTGGCCTGGTCCTTTCCATCCACTTTGGTTGATTTTAGGAGCTTACTAATCCAAATGCTGTTTCTTCCTTAAAAAAAAAAAAAAAAAACCTGCCGGAGAGAATTCAAAGGGCTGAGTGTATGCTCTGCATGAGGGAGGCCCAAGTTTGATGTTCAGCACAAATGGTCCCCCAAGCATTACTGGAAGCAACCCCTAAACACAGAGCCAATACTAATCCCCAAGCACTGCTGAGTGTGGCCAAAAAAAAAACAAAGCAACAAAAAAAAAAAAAAAGTTAAAATAGCTGCTGGGACAATGACCCTAAAAAAGATAGAAAAATTGTACCATAAAATAGGAACAGCTTTTAGTGTCCAAAAAGAGCTTTGCCTCCTAAGAAAAATCATGAAACGTCTCCAAACTTCAATTTCTTTCCATTTAAAAATGGGAGCTTGAGGGTAGAGAGCCAGTACAGAGATTACAGTACTTGCCCTGTATGTATCCAACTCTAGTTACATCCCAGACACCACATATGGTCCCTCAAGAACCACCAGGAATGGTCCCTGAACACTGCCAAGTTGTGTCCCTCGCAATGTTTATTCGGCATATAAAACAGAGGTCTTTATTTCTATGTTAACATTACAGCTGTTGTTAGGCTCTGGCAAACTATTGATTGAAACACTCTGTGAGTAACAGTAGAGCTAAGTTTTTCCACATCATTTCTGTGCTTTACGGTGTCTCCTGGCAGCTAGAACAGACATGGTTGACTGGCTGACCTCTCCAGCCATGCCATCTTCCTTTCCTGTTCTGCTGGACTCTGGAGGACACTCAATTCTGTACCTGGGAGTGGGGCCCCGGGGGGGCCAGGGTAAACCTATCAGACTCTCCTGGGTGTTTGAGCTCTGAGTGGGGACTCAGTGGCCGGAGTTTCGAACGGAATCATGAGTTCATTCTCCGAGATCCCCTCTCGAAGAACCAGTTCTTTCTTCAACTCTGTATATTTCCCAATAGCCTTCCAATACCCATCCCCCAACTTATTTCATATCTAATCCAAAATTGGTTCCTGTGTCCTGAAACTGAAGAAAGCAGACTCCCCCTGTATAACACACACACACACACACACACACACACACACACACCGTGGAATAACACACACTCCCCTACAGAATGAAACCTACAAACTTTGCCTGGGTTTTAGGTTCTCACACTTTCTCTCTGTCAACCTTCCCACAGTTGAGTTTCCATAACAATCCCCTGGGAGCTTCTTACACTTTCTGGGCTTTTTTTTTTTTTTTTGCTTTTTTGGGTCACACCTGGCAATGCTCAGGGGTTTCTCCCTGGCTCTGCACTCAGGAATTACTCCTGGCGGTGCTCGGGGACCATATGGGATGCCGGAACCCAGACGGCTTGAGCCGGCAGGCAGGCAAGGCAAATGCCCTACCCACTGGGCTATCGCTCTGGCCCCAGGGCATTTCTAATTCATCTCTAGGTGACTTGATGTCATTTGACATTTGGCCCCATGGGATGTTTTAAAGAATAGGGAATGGAGAGTTAGTCCAGAGGTAAGACACTTGTCTTGCATGTAGCTGATTCTGGTTCAATTCCCAGCATGATACATGGTCCCTTGAGCACCCCTAGGGCTCACTTCTGAGCACAGAACCAAAAATAGTCCCTGAGCAGTGCTGTGTGTGATTCAACCTCAACCGCCACCACCATAAGTATAAACCATGGGCAGGAGAGATGGCCCAAAGGCCTGGTGAGCATGTTTGCATGTAAGAGGCCTAGCTTTGATCCCAAGAACTGCATAGTCTCCTGAGCACTACCAGGAGCAACTCCCTGAGCACCAAGTCAGAGTAGCCCCTGCACACCATTGGTTATGGACCTAAAACCAAAAAAGAGTAAATTCTAAAAAAGTGTAGTCTATTCCTTTGACTAAAAAATTGGATTGGGGACTGCTCTCTCAAGCCTGTGTTCCCCCTTTGAACACATAAACATCTCTTTTCCTCCCTCATGTCTTTCTAAGTAAATATCATTCAACAGAAACTATTTTGCTTCACTGAAAAAAAAATTTTTAATTGGGTTGTGAAGTTTAAGATAGACTCAAAACTAGCCCCCTGATGCCCATTGAAAGCAAACCCTTCTGGTTTCATCCCATAGCCCTCTGGGCAGTGCATTGAAGTAGTTAGATAGATTATCTGTAGCATCCATTTGTCTCAGAAATTTGGAACCAGAGCAACAGTACAGTGGATAGAGTGCTTGTCTCGCACGCAGCTGACACAGTTTTGATCCCTGGCACCCCAGGTTGTCCCACAAGCCCACCAGGAGTGGATTGGCTCCTGAACATAGAGCCCAAGAGTAAACTCTGAGCACATTCAGGTGTGAACCCCCTCCCATCCCTGCCCCCTCAAAAACAATCCTTCCTTACAGGTGCTGAATTCTACTTAAGTCAAGCAAACTAGAATGTGGGTTTTTATCCCCCCTTTGGTATATTTTTGGGTTTGCTTGAGTCTTTGAGACACACCCGGGTGCTCAAGGCTTACTACTGGCTCTGCGCTCAGAAAAATCACTCCTGTCGAGCTCAGGGGTTCATAGGAGGTGACTGAGTTGGCCATGTGCAAAGCAAGCACCTACCTATGGTCCTAGCTCTTCGATTCCTGCTTTTTTGTTTTAGCAAAAGGAAAGAAGTGCAAGTCCTAAAGTGACCACAAATAAAATTAAGAGACAAGATTGGCTTTAGATTGATCTGGTACAAGCCTATCAGTCAATCCTCTTTCTCTTCCTTATCTGTCCAGCTCCCTTTATAAGGTAATTGGCTCGGGTCACCAATTAGCCATTGCTATCTGAGGCCACATTCTTCAGAGGCCTTTATTCCCTGATAGCAGAGGGAGGTCATGGTGAAGGCAATTTCTCCTTCAAGAATGATGCAATCAACAAGACATCCCGGGAATCTAGTGCACTCAGGTTCACATCCTGCTCTGGCACTCACTAGCAGTTCACCTTCCGGCGTGTCATTTCCGCTCTCAAAGTCTCCCTTGCTTTCCCTGGAGACTAGGTAAAATGACTCTACCTCATCTCCAAGATTCTGATTCTTCTGGTCCATGATCCTGGGTTCACCGTGGGTGATGGTAGGGATCCAATGTACGAAAAGCTCTAGAACAGTGTCAGGCACCAAGTCGGTGCCCGATACACATCCCTTTCCTGACTCTCAGTGCCCTCTTCCCTGGTATCCTCTGTTCCTCTGCCCTTCAGACAGCTAAGGCCACTGTGTAAGGGCAGGTGTGCATTAAAATATGAGAATTTTATTGAGAGACCAACTCAAGGTCCACAGTCCCATGTTTGTTCAACAAATAGGGTAAATCCATGGGCGCCGGGCAGTGTGATAAACCAGTTACACCCACTTCCCTGTTCATAAATCTGACTGGCCAGTGGGGAGTGACATGATGTGAGCCAGAGGCATGGACCAAGTGCCACGTGCACTGGGCAGGTGAGGGAGATGCTCTTGAAAAGGTGATCTAGGGGCCGGAGCGACAGTACAGCAGGTAGGGTGTTTGCCTTGCATGCAGCTGACTTGGGTTCGATCCCTGGCATCCCATATGGTCCCCTGAGCACCGCCAGGAGTAATTCCTTAGTGCAAAGCCAGAAGTAACCCCTGAACATTGCTGGGTGTGACCCAGAAAGAGAAAAAAAAACTCCAGGAAGCACAGAGAGAGACCCAAACCCAGAGCGGAAGTGACTGGTCTGAGGAACAGAAAGGATCTAGCGGCAGGAAGGGTGGGGTGAGGAACTGGTCTGGCTACAGGCTGTGATGACTGGAAACAGGCTGTAGCAGGGGAGATGGTGAAGGGAGAAGGGATGGGCTCTGATTTCTGGGTTTTTTTTTGGGGGGTTGGGTTATATACAGCTGTGCTAAGGTCTTACTGCTGGCTCTGAGCTCAGGGATCACTCCTGGTGGTGCTCAGGGGACCATATTTGGTGCCAAGTATTAAAATCTGGTTGGCTGCTTGCAGAGCAAGGACCTTAGTCATTGTACTGTCTCTCGGGCCTTGATTTCCTCTTCATTTATTATTAATTAATTAATAATCAATTTAAACACCATGGTTTACAAGTTAGTCATAAACAGTTGATTCAAGCAGTCAATGTCCTACATCACTCCCGCACCTGTGTGACCTTCCCTCCATCAATGTCCCCAGTTTCCCATCTACCACCCAAGCCTGCCTCCTTCTCAGGCACAAATTTACTTCATATTGCTTATTAAAACAAAATGGCAAATGGAATTTGTTAAAAAAGATCAATAAAAAGTCAATTTGTGATCATTGGTATATTTCACAATGGTATTAGCAAATTCCTTACCCGAGCTGGTTGGTGCTAGTCAAGCTTTCTGTGGAAACTGCACTATTTAATGTGAACTCCATGAACTTTTTGTGAGACTCAGACTGCAATGTATACTTGACAAATCTTTTTGGGTTTTTTATATGTGTATGTAGCTTTGGGGCCACTACCTGGTAACGCTCAGGGGTTACTCCTGGCTATGCACTCAGGGATCACTCCTAGTAGGTTCAGGGGACCATATGGAATACGGGCCCATTGTGTGCAAAACAGGAGCCTTACCCACTGTACTGTGGCTCCAGGTCCTCCTGTGTCTTTCTTTTGTTCTCCACACCCTTTGCACAGTTCTTGAAACAATATCATCATCTCATTTTCTTTTTCACTGTATCACTATATCACTGTCTTCCGCTTCATCATCAATTTGCTTGAGTGGGCACCAGTAACATCTCTATACTTCCTGTCTCGTGTTAGTAGAGCCCAAGGGCATCTGCTTGCTCCAGGAACATAAAGAGCCTCAAACCATTACATCAGGTCATGGGAATGAGGTCTATAATTGTTACTGGTATTTGGGCATATCAAATACCAAATACCAAAATAATTGTTACTGGTATTTGGTATATCAAATATGACACGGGAGGCTTGCCAGGCTCTGCCATGCTGGTGGCATACTCTTGTAGTCACCTCTAAATCCAGCATTTAGAGAAAAGTTGGGGGTTGGGGGACCACACCCAAAGATGCTCAGGGGTGTGGCTCTGCTGGCTCTGCTGGTACTGGGAGATGGGGAACCACATGAGACTCTGGGGATCAAACCCAGGTTGACCACATGCAAGGCAAGCGCCCTTCCTAGTACTATCACTCTGGCCCTATCCCACCTTCTTTTGACTTTGAAGTTGGTCTGAGGCTGGCATGGGCCAGTGACATTGAGGAGAGGGCTGCCGCTCAGATATTTTCCATTCTTCAGCTTTTTGTTCTTGTTCCTTCCTGGACTACTCTTCAGCTCTTCCTCTTTCTTTTTAAAAAAAAAAAGCTTTTGAGGGGCGGAGCGATAGCCCAGCGGGTAGGGCATTTGCCTTGCACACGCGGCCGGCATATGCCGGCCCGGTTCGATTCCCGCATCCCATATGGTCCCCGAGCACTGCCAGGAGTGATTCCTGAGTGCAGAGCCAGGAGTAACCCCTGAACATTGCCGGGTATGACCCAAAAAAGCAAAAATTAAAAAAAAAAAAAGCTTTTGAATTTTTATTACCACCTTTTCTTTCTTAAAAAAAAAAAGAAGAGTGCATACCAGCAAGAGAAACCAAGGGGCGGGAAGAAAGGGCAGGGCTAGAGACGGGGTTGGGGGGGGGTGGGCTTGGGGGTAAGGGGGCAGGGTGTGGAGGATGATGCTCTATTATTAATAAAGCTCCAGTTCATCCCATTATGGACTTTGAAGTTCCCCCAGAGACACATGATCCTTGAAAATCATGGACCACTTCTTGAACTAGGAAACATTGTCAGGTCCTGGGGCACCCCAGCCCCTGCAGGGGCCCCACATAACAGACTCTGGCACTTGGGACCCCGTGCACTTGAGGCACGGGGTCAGCCACAGAGACAGAAAGTGCCCAGCGGCAGTACTCTCCTCTCCCATCTAATCCCTGGGTGTTACAGAGAATTTCAGAACTGGAAGGGCGTTAGCTTAAGTGGCTTGATTCTAATTTAACTGTGGGGGTGTCAGGGGAGGCAGGCACTAAATATAGTCAGCCTCCTATTTCTGGGGGCATTCCTAGAAGCTTGGGTGGGGGAAGGGAAGCCGATCACCTACATTCCACAGGCCCCGAGATCCACAGTGTACAGTCCTCAGGAGCACATGCTGCTCCGCTCATGTCGACATGAGGAAACTGAGGCTCCAAGAGGGGAGAAGCTGGGGTCAGGGCTGGAATCTAAAGTGCTTGAGCTGCCTTTGCTGGTGGCTTCTTTCCTGACACAGTGTGCCCCTGCTTGCTTTTCACTATGCCCATGCTCCTCTGAGGTGGGCCTCAGACCCAGCTGCCACTGTACTGTGCTTCCTCTTGGAGTGCCTTTGTAGAATCTTCCTTCAGTGGAAACATAATCAGTACCAAGCTATCCTCTTGCCACCCCTGTTGGAAGCCAGCAGGTGCCACCAAATCAGCTCTCTGCCCAACCCTCAGTGGCCCCTTCCCCAGAACCCCCTAACCATTGGACCATCCCTTCTAGCCCATTGTTGCCTCAAACTCAGGCCAGAGCACCAAGCAACCCTCAAGCATCAGGCCAAACCAAACACAGTGAACGATTTTCCTTCTGTCGTTGAGCTGAGCGTCAAATAGACGGGGCTGTCCTCACTCCCGCTTCCGGATGTGGGACAGACTGATGGCTTTACCGAGGTGGCTGTGATTTTGCAGAATGACTCCTCAGCAGTGAAAAATTTCCAACTAGCACAGGCCTCGGGATCTCACTTCTGTGGCAGAACCAGCACTTTCCCAGGAAGTTAACTTCTACAAGACTCTCAGGCTCTCAACCGTGGGCGGCGTTAGTTCCGCCACCAGCCATGGCTTCCATGGCTCTGTAGTGAGGCGTGGAGAGTGGGCCTAGCCTGGCAGTGCTGGGGTTACTCCTGGCTCTGGGGCTCCGGGTCACCCCGTGCAGTGCTCAGTGGCAGGCCTTAACTCCTCTATGCTCTGCTCCACGGAGATATGTTTTATTCTTTATCTGTGATGCCCAAGATACCAGGGCTTGGTACCTTCTGGTTCTTGCCATTCTTCCCTCTGTGTTGCTGGGATGCTCCTGTGTGCAGTGCTCCAGTGCTTTAACTGGAGACAGCAGAGCCACTAGGACCTTGCTCAGAGCTTTCACTAGGGCTCAAACCCCAAACTTCATATTTTTCAAGGCAGGTGCTTCTAGCTGCTGAGCCATGCTGTGGCCCGATTAACGTGTAGTCACAGCTCACCATATGTATGCCTTGTCTATGGCAGGGAACTCATGGGTGTGTGCCTGAGAGGTGGCGCCACCCCTAGCCTAGCCCCGGAGAGCAGCCTTTCCAGACGGGACCAGACCTGCAGGAAGCCGCTTGCTCTGGGGCCACCTGAAGGAAGTTGCTCCCGGCAGATTCTTCCCCAGCCTCCTCCCAGGAACTCCTGAGCTAACCCCCTAAACTCAGATTCCCAGCCAGGCCCTCTGGGATCTTATCTTGGTTACTTCTCAGCAATCAAGCCAGGCAGCATTCAGGAAACGTTAGAACTTAAAATCCTGTTTCAAGGCTAAGGAAACTCGGGACCCAGAAGGTAAAGTGACATGCACCCCGGGGAGACAGGGCTTGCAGAGAGTGGGAGGAGGATTCAGACCTCAGCCCAGGGGGCTGCAAAGTCTGTGTGTGAGTCTCTGCTGAGTCAAGTCCCTGGGGGGAGTCGGGGTCTGGGTTGCCCACAGACCTGGCAGGAACCTGACAAAGGGCAGTGGCATAATGACTGTTTGTTCAGTCAATTGTCAAAGGAAGTTTACCCTGATTACCTATTGTGTGAGAAGCCATATAGGGGAAAAGAGGAAGTGTTTGTGTAGTGATAAGGTCTGTGTGCCTGCTGGTGGCCCCAGTGCCCTGGGCCAAGGACCAAGGACGAGAAAGTGGGAGAGGGGTCTAGGGAGAGAGCACAGCCGTGGAGGGCTTTGCCTTGTGGTTCGCTCTATGCCCCGCACCTCTTATGGTCTCAGAGCACCACCAGGAGTCTTGAGCACAGAGCCAGGAGTAGCCCCCAAGCACTCTTGAGTATGACTGCAAAACAAAAAGAAGAAAGAGAGAGCACACAGCTCTGGGAGAGAGGCTGTCCCTGCTGAGGGAGAATTGGGGTGTCCAGATACCCGGCCTCATGGAGGAGGGAAGGAGGGCCTGGGTGTGGGTGGCATGCAGCCCCGCAGCCCTCCCGGAGACGCGCGGACAGGGAAGGAAGACGGGGCCCAGATCTCCACGGACACGAAGGCACCAGGGGTTATGGGAGAAAGCAGCCAGAGCAGCTGTGTGTGGGTGGGAGAGGGATTGGAGGCTGGGGCTCTGGGTGCAGAAAGTGGAGGGGGTCCCCAAGAGGATGGAGGAGAAATGCCATTCCATACAGCAACTCTGATCGGGAGAGTTTCCTGAACAGGTCCCAGGTCCTGGGAAAGCCTGTTTGGATGGAAGCTGGTGTGTGAATTTGTATGAGGGAGTTTAGGGAGCACCCTGGCAGGGCACAGGAGCGGTGTGTGTGTTGGGGAGCTGGGGGAGAGGGGGATGGACAGGGCCAGAGCACAAGGTGTGTCTGAGCTGATAGCACACAGAGACTGGCCTTGCTGTCCACTCTAGCTGTGGGATTCGGGCAAGCCGCTTGAACTGTCTGCCCCCGGTTTCTTTATCCATGAAATGGGAGATAATGATACCATCTGCCTGGTACCATTGTTGTGTGAGGGGAAATGAGATAAGCAAGCTCTGAGCTTAGTACACAGCGGCCGGAAAAGAAAAAAAGATTCAGTACAAGTGAGCCATAACTGGAGATGGCAGAAAGATCAGGGAGGTTTGTGGGATCCAGGGAAGAAAACAAGTCACCAGCGGCCTTATGTGTCGCCACTGAAACTGATCAGCAAGGTCAAGCTCTTGGTCTCCAGGCTGTGGGGGCCTGGTTGCATTTAGTCCTGAGCACCCTTCCGAGGTGGCCACTGTTCATGCTCATTCAGGTGAGCAAGAAACGGGCAGAGAGAGTGGGAGGAACACGCCTGAAGTCACAGCATGGGAGGAACGTGCCTGAAGTCACAGCATGACGGGGTCCCGAACCCCAGTCGGACTCTGGGACAACATGGTCACACCTTGCCTCTATGCGGGCACTGAGAGACGGAGCCAAGAACCTCTCATGAGGTCCTCATGTGCTTTGGGGCTGATTATCAGAATGAGAACCTCCTGGGGAGATGGTGGAAAATTCATGCTCCAGAGGTGAATACTCTACCCCACACCCACACTCCAACACACACATACATACGCACACAGCCATACACGCACACACACACTCACAAACCCACCGCCCCACACCTCAGTCACACCTATACCCAAATACACACACACCCAAACCCCCTCTCACACATACACACCCATCCAAACCCATACATACACTCACAGACCACACATCCACACCAAATACACACATACTTGCACGCACTCACACACTCCTGTACCCATGCACACACACATATACACCCATCCAAACCACACGCATTCACACACACCGATACCCAATAACACATACCTACACAAACACCCATACACACACTCACACACATCCCTGTACCCACATACACGCACACACGTATACACACATCCAAACCCATATATCCACACACACACCCCCCATACCCAAACACACCCCCCACACCCACACACTTACACACATCTAAACCAACCCCACACACTCACACACACCCATACTCACACACATGTACATACACATATCCAAACCCACACATTTATACACACCCATATTCAAACACACACACACCCATATTCATACACACACACCCACCCACACACATATGTACAGAAATTGTCTCCTTCTGTTCAGGTTTTCGAGGAACATCCTGCTGTGTTTGGGGAGTCCTTGTGCTGATGCTCCGGGGACCATGGGGAGCCAGAGCCAAACCTAGCGAGCCCAGCCCTCACACATGCCCAAGCACGCGCTCCAGCCCTTGGAGCTCTCTCCTCAGCCCCCGTTCTGGTTTTCAATAGGGGCCACCCAGCGGTGCTCTGGAGACCACTCCCCACAGTGCTGGGGCTGTCAGGACCACACTGATGGTGCAGAGGGAAGTTATAGCACTAGGGACGGAATCCAGGGCTTTGGCTCTATGCGCCAGGTGCTGGGAACATTTCTGCAATCTCTCCAGCCCCAGGTAAGAATAATTCTAGAGGAGAGTGTGAAGCTATACCTGGCAGTGCCTGGGGAGGGGGTGTGTTCCCCGCGGTGCTCAGGGGACCAGACAGTGCTAGGGACTGAAACTGCCGAACTGGGGACAGGGATTAGGAGTATTTCTGTCAAATGAGCTGAGAGAGAGAGAGAGAGAGAGAGAGAGAGAGAGACAGAGACAGAGAGACAGACAGAGAGACAGAAAGACAGAGAGAGAGGGAGAGAGACAGAGACAGAGAGGGAGAGACAGAGACAGAGACTCAGAGGACAGATTCAGAGAGACAGAGAGAGGGAGAAAGACAGACAGACAGACAGAGAATGCCTCATCTACACTCTGTGGCCAAGTGTCATCCACCCCAAACCCTCAATTGTGATTTTTTTTCAGGGAAAGAACTCCACCCAGCAGACCAGCCTATCATAGCCTGGTTTGCGCGGCCGCAAGGGCCGCGCAGTTCATCAATAAATGCTGGATTTAGAGATGACTACAAGAGTATGCTACCCGCACAACAGAGCCTGGCAAGCTACCTGTGTAGTATTTGATATGCCAGATACCAGTAACAATTTTAGACCTCATTCCCATGACCTGATGAAATGGTTTGAGGCTCTTTATGTTCCTGGAGCAAGCAGGTGCCCTTGGGCTCTACTAGCATGAGACAGGAGATATGGAGATGTTACTGGTGCCCACTCAAGCCAATCGATGAACAGGAAGACAGTGATACAGACAGTGGTTATGTGATTTTATTTATTTTAAATTTATTTTTCTTATTTATTTTTTAAAATTTATTTTTAAATATTTAAATTTTTAAAAAATTTATTTTTAGCCCAGCAGAGCCTTGTAATTAGCTAGAAGACCCCACACACACCATGAGGGTAGCCATTTTCCACATCTGGACTCCTCTCTCATCAGAGCTCCACCCAGCAGAAGAGGTGATCACAGCTCAGCTCACGCAGCTCATCAATAAATGATCAAGATTAGAGGTGACTACAAGAGTATGCCACCCGCATGGCAGAGCCTGGAAAGCTACCAGTGTCGTATTTGACATGCCAAATACCAGTAACAATTATAGACCTCATTCCCATGTCCTGATGGAATGGTTTGAGGCTCTTTATGTTCCTGGAGCTAGCAGATGCCCTTGGGCTCTACTAGCATGTGACAGAACGTATGGAGAAGTTATTGGTGTCTGCTCGAGCAAATCGATGATCAACGGGAAGACAAGTGACAAACTTATTTTTATTAAAACACCATGATTTACCAAGTTGTTCATTATACAGTTGTTTCATGTATTTAGTGTTTCAATACCACCAGTGCAACCTTTCCCCCACCAAAGTTTCCCTCCTAACCCCAAGCTGCCCTTTTAAGAGCATAAAATATTTACTTTATCGTTTGCAGCAACAAAACTTGAAGAAACATCAGATAGAATGATCAGAAAATAAATCAGGGGCCGGAGCAATAGCACAGCGGGTAGGGCATTTGCCTTGCACATGGCCAACCTGGGTTCGATCCCCGGCATCCTATATGGTCCCCAAGCACCGTCAGGAGTAATTCCTGAGCGAAGAGCCAGGAGCAACCCCTGAGCATTGCTGGGTGTGACCCAAAAAAAAAAAAACAGTAAAAGTCCATTGTGATTACTATATGATTTTAACATGTCTTTAGGCCACACCTAGCAGTGCTGAGGGCTTACACCTAGTGGGGTTCGGGGGCCCACATGTGGTACTGAGGCTCTTACTAGGGTCAGCTGTGTCGAGGCAGTGGCCTCTGTGCTACCGCTCTTGCCCCAGATACTTTCCTCTTGTCTGAAGCTCCCAGGATTATAGAGCTTGGCTGGGCAGCACTGGGCTAGGCACACCTGGGGGCTCTTGGCAGTTAGAGACCAAACTGTAAAGGTCACGACATGCTCAGTGATACCTGCTGAGTCACGCCTCCCTCTCTTCCCCCCAGCCCCATCAGGATCACAGGTTTAGAAAGGGGAAGTGGAGTCCAGCCAAGGGTGCTGTGTGGTATCACCGCATGGACCGGCACCTTCTCCACCTCTCTTTATTCTTATTTTGAACACGAGGCGGGAGTCTTCCAAGTAGTTCTCAAGGGGCCCTGGGACCACTCCCAGCAATTCTCTTGGGTTTGATGATTCATTCTCCATCGTGTTTGGGCCTGTTGGGGCCACCGCAGCACTTGAGGGAACGCTGTGGTGCAGGAATCGAATCCAGGGCCTTTGCCCAGCAGGCATGTGCTCCAACACTTTGAGCCATGGTCCCGACCTTCCACCTGTTTTTTGATTCAAGCTTGTAACAACTCCAAGAAAGATTCAGATTCTGGCTTTGTATTTTAGAGGATGTCAGTCCCTGAGAGTGGAATTCCCACCCCAAGGTGACCCCGTGAGTGGGGAGGAGTAAAGCCACGACTACCTGAAATTCACGTCACCAGTAGGAACTCAGTCCGCAGAACCCAGGACAGGTTGGTCAAGAAGCCCTGTTTATAAGCTTCGTTTTTTTGCTTTTTATGGTCATAGCCGGCAATGCTCAGGAGTTACTCCTGGCAGTGCTTGGGGGGTCTGTGGGGGATGCTGAGGATCAAACCCAGGTCGGCTGCATTCAGGGCAAATGCCCTACCCATAAGCGTACTATTGTTCAATATTGAACAATATTGAACATTATTGAACAATAGTACATAAACATACTATTGTTCCGCCCAATTAAAAGGTTCTGATAGTTTCTTTTTTTATTTGTTTTTCTGATGATTCTTCCATGCCACCACTGAGTGGCTTTGATCAGTGGTTGGTACCCCACCACTTTCTGACCAAAGTGTAGGCTTGGTATCAGAGTGTGGCTTGTGACCTCTGGCCTAGAGGAGCTCATAGTTCCCTTCCCTAGGGCTGAGTCTTCTGCTGCACGGAATCAAGCTGAACTCACTTTGGAGCCCCTTCTCCAAAAAGCAGAAGTTGGCCATCTGTAGAACAGACAGCACTGGCTGCGGTCTCTGAAACACCCAATCTTGGAGAAGTGCCCCTTTAGAACGGTTATTAATACTTCCTTTGTCCACGTGCCACAATGATTTTCTGCAAGGGAACAGCAAAAGACTTGCCCATGTGTCTGTGGGTAGTGCCTGCCACTTCTGAAATCTTCTTTCAGTTGCACCCTTTGCTAACCCTGAGTTGGTAGAGTGTGGCTCGTCCGGGAATGAACCTTGTACGTAAGCTAGTGTTACTTCTTTATCCTGCAAGACTCACTTGATATCTCGTGCTCAGAGAATAGTGCATCGGGCTTCATCAGGAGAGGGAGGTCAATTCCATGGAGAAATAGTTGAGAGTAGTAATACTTTCGAATACCATGAAAGATTCAACGCAGGAAGAGGAGAGATCCAGGCAAGAGTTCATGGGAACGTGTTTTCCCACCAGGATGCCCTTTGGTTCATGGGAAAGGCTGCAGAAATCCTTGTCCCCCTCAAACTGGGCTGTCTGGGATTGACCACCAGGGTCTCTGGGTTTGAAAAATCTCCAAATGATTCTGATCCATGACAAAGTTAGGGAACCACAGATTCATACTATTCCCAGGGACCATCCTCAGGTGTTCTGTTTTCAGTGGCCTGGACTGGATCTTAGGCGAATAAATGGTAGTTTATTTCCTTACTTTATTATTATTATTTTGGTTTTTGTGTCACATCCTGTGGTGCCAGGGGCTATTTCCAGTTCAGTGTTCAGGTGCATTTGGTATTGGTGACTGAACCCAGGGCTGCAGCGTGCAAAGCATGCACCTATCTCGCCAGCCAAGGTGTTTGGTGGCATGTCAAAAACTGCTCAGGTGATGCCTGGGCAGTGCAGAGAGGATTTGGGTTGGAAATGAAGGATAACGTCATTCAGGTGTCTGGGTGCTCTGTTCTCATCTGTACGGTTCCTCTACCTCACAGAATGGACCTCTGGTTGAGAGGAAATTGGTTTTGATGCTTTTGCAGATAGCTGGTGATGGTGGAGACCACAGACTAAACCGACAGCTGAGCGGGCTGCAGGAAAACATGCTGGAAAGAAAACGAAAACCTTCTCAGAGTCAGGGGTGAGAGCAGAGCACATTCAATTCTCTGCTCTGGACAAGCAAGCTTTTGAGTCTCAGAGTACTTTGGAAGGAATTGCAAGACCTTTGAGATTCTGCATGTGATGGCTCTGTACAGGTGCTGAGAACAGCTAATGTTCACGGGGAGATCCCATGTGGCTCCCAGAGGAGCTTAGGGCTTACTTCTGGCTCTGTTCTGGAGTAGTGATTCAGGGATTACTCCTGAATACTTGGGACCATACAGGATGTCGGGACTGAACCTGGGTTGGTTGGTGTAAGGCAAACACCCTATCTGTTGTACTATCACCCAGCCCTCCGTTGAAGGGCAGGACTGTGTTTACCTGATAAAGTATTGAGTTAATTGTTCCTTCATTACTTCCTTCCTCTGTACTTTTTTCCTTCTTTGTAGTATAACTGGCTGCAGGCATTAGATAAAAGGGGAGGCCCTTGCAGTTTTCACCGTACCTCTTTTAGCTATTTCCTTCTTTCCCAGGATCCCATCTTCTCAGACCCTTGGTCCTTTGGTCCTTCACTCTTGCCCAGTAGATTTCTTTTCCTTCCATTCCTGGGATTCTGTCTCTCTGGGTTGTAAGATTACATGTCTCTACACTGGGCTCTAGGGATGGTGTTCCTATAAGCAAACAGTGCTTCTGGGGTAAAGGAGACACCTCCCTCCTTGGCCTGTCCTTTTCACCTCTGGTTTTCTACAGGCCTGTGGGTAATACTCAGGTTTCATGTTCTAAAGTTTTCTGAAACTTACTTTTTTGGGAATACAATATCTTTTGCTTAAACCTTCCCTAAAATTCTTCTTAATGATTTTCTTTTGTTAAATTCAGATTCCCTAGTGATACCAGATCATGTGACCAGGGAGGCAGCTCAAAGGGCTGGAACACAGGCGTTGCATATTGGAGCCCCAGGTTCTAACCCTAGTACTACATGTTCCCCTGAGTAACCTGGGAGTTACCCCTGAGCAAGGAGCTGGGAGCAGATGGATGTGGCTCCAAAGCCAAAAAACCAAAACATATCACAGGGAGACAAACTTGGGGCTGGAAAAGTAGTACAGTGGATAGGGCCTTACACACAACCAACCTTGGGTCTCATACCCTGGTATTCCATATGGTTCCCTAAGCAGTTCCTGAGTGCAGAGCCAGGAGTAAGCCCTGAGCATCACCAGGCATAGCCCTAAGCTAACAATTTTTTAAAAAATATTTTATTATACTACCGTAAGATAAACAATTACAAAGATGCTCATGTCCAGGTTTCGGTCATACGTTGTTTCAGCACCAATCCCTCCACCAGTGCCCATTTCCCACCACCAATGTCCCCGATTCCCTTCCCTCTCCCCTGGCCTGCCTCTATGGAAAGTTCCTTATCTCTTTTCTCTTTCTCTTTCTCTCTCTCTTTCTCTCTTCCTTCTCTTACACACTGTGGATTGAGATACATTTAGAGGTTATCTGGATTCGATACTCAGTTCTAGGCTGGTATTATCACTTACAACAATTGTTAGCACACTGTTCCCTTCTCTGTCCCACCCAACATCCAACTCCCAGAAACTTGTGGTAGATTCCACTTTTGAAAAGACCTCCTGCTCCATGTTTTGTCTAACCTTGGACACTGGTATCATAATATGTATGTATGTATGTATGTATAAGTATTTAATCCCAATTTGTACACATATACATACATATGTATATATACGTATATATATATATTTATGTCATGCAAACAAATGAAGTCATTCTATATCTGTCTTTTCCTTCTGGCTAATTTCACTCAACATGATCCTCTCCATGTCCATCCATTTATAGGCAAATTTCATAACTTCATTTTTCCTAACAGCTGCATAGTATTCCATTGTGTAGATGTGCCAAAGTTTCTTTATCCAGTCATCAATTCTGGTTGTTTCCAGATACTGGCTATTGTGAATATTGCTGCTATGAACATAAAAATGCGGATGGTGTTTCTGCTGTATGTTTTTGGTTTCCCAGTGTATATTCCCAGGAGTGGTATGGCTGGGTCAAATGAGAGCTCAATTTCTAGTCTTTGGAGGAATGTCCATATTGTTTTCCAAAAGGCTGTACTAGTCGACATTCCCACCAACAATAGATGAGAGTCGCTTTCCCTCATCCATGCCAGCACTTGTTGTTCTTGCTCTCCTGGATATGTGCCAGTCTCTGTGGGCGTGAGATGATATCTCAATGTAACAAACAAATTTTTAAAAAAAGAAATGAACAAACTTTGTAATTGAATTTGCAAGTTATAGCAAATCAGAATCCCGATAGCTTATCTCAACAAAGTTCTACAGACCATCTAAGCAAAGGAGAAGAATTATTATGGGTAGTTCATGAGGGGTTCATCCTAGCCATAGGAAGAGAAAAAATTGGTATCATGGGAACCCTGGAGAGGAAGAGAATTTTTTTTAATAAAGTGAAATTGAGAGGAGAGGCTCAACTTCTACATTAATTAATAGCATCTTCCTGGAGAAACTGGAATACTTGCATTCACTTCATTACATTCACAAATCGACAAAAGTTGCATTGGTATATAAGTGAGGGTAGAAAGATTACCCAGCAATGGAAAACTTAGAAAACTGGTAACTAAGTCAATGCCATGTTTTAACTAAATGTAGTGACAATTCTGTCTAAAAACCCCCGTCTGCAACTAGGAACCCTCGTTTCTATTCTAAGCTCTAACACTGACTCATAAATGGCTGCAGGCAAGTCACTTAACAGCTTCTCCATCTGAAAAATGGCAATTAAAATACTAAATAGAGGAACTGGCATTTATTGAGCAACTGTTCTCTGTTGACGTGGGAGGTGCTTTCTATGATGTTGTATTGTCTTGTTCCCTCTGCAATTATTTGGGATTCTGTGCCTAGTCTCAGGGAGAATCCAGACCCAAAAACAAAGACTTCGCTATCTGAGAATTTAAACTCTAGTGGGGCTGGTGAAAACAAACAAGAAGTAACAAGAGACTCAAATGCTATGTGCTCTGGAGATAATCAATTGGGATGATGGATGCAAGGCAGCCTGGGGACAGATTACAGAGATGGTAGATTCTCTAAGAGGGGACACTGGAATTGGGACTTAACTTTGACCAACCTGCCCAGGTCAAAGTTCATGGGACAAGATCTGGGAAAGAACACACTGCAGGTGGTCAGTGTGAGCAAAGGTCCCAGGCAGGGAAGGCCAGGAGTGACTGGGTGAAGGGGGACAGGGGGTAACCACTGGGTAAACAAGATTAGAGATTAAGCAGGAGCCAGCTATAGGCCTTTTTGGCTTGTAGTATACTCCAGGGCTTTATTCAGATTGAGCTCATTGACATTACAAAGAATTATTCAAGGATATAATATAATGGTTTGAGGCTCTTTATGTTCCTGGAGCAAGCAGATGCCCTTGGGCTCTACTAGCATGAGACAAGACATATGGAGATGTTACTGGAGCCCACTCGAGCAAGTCGATGATGAACGGGAAGATAGTGATAGTGATAGTGACTGCAGAATCTACTTAAGCCTGCAGGATGGAGGGACAGCAAGAATGGAAAGCAGAGGGTCAAAGCCAGAGTACAGCAGGTGGGCATTGCCTTGTGTGCTGCTGACACAGGTTTGATCCCCAGTATCCTATACAGTTCCCTGAGCAGGGTCAGGAGTGATCCCTGATATCAGAGCAAGGAGTAAGTCCTGAGCACTGCTGGAGATGATCTAAATACAAACAAAACAAAAAAAGAATAAAAATAGAGATAATAGGAGGGGAGGCCTTTTTCTTGTGTGGGAAGAAAAGTAAATTTGTTCTATGAGGGTGAAAACTTTTCTGCTCTGAGGCACGTCAACTCTGTCTTATTCTTTCTCCTGAAACTCCTATTCATCTTTTTTTTTTCAGACATGCCTAGCTGTGCTGAGGGCTTACTCCTGGCTCAGGGATCAATTATGGTGGGGACAATATCCAGTGTTGGGGATTGAACCCAGCTTGGCGGCACACCAGGTAAGCACCTAAACCCTCTGCACTCTCTCTCCAACTTTACTCCTCCTCCTCTTTTAACAACACTAAAAAATGTCAAAGTCGGCGATAGAACAGTAGGTAGGACATTTGCCTTGCACGCAGCTGACCCGGGTTCAATCCCCGCATCCCATATGGTCCCCTCGAGCACTGCCAGGAGTACTTCCTGAGTGTAGAGCCAGGAGTAACCCCTGAGCATCGCCGGGTGTGACCCAAAAAAAAAAAAGTCAAAATCATTCTCAGACATGCAGAATAGCAGGCTGCATGTGAAGTTTGCCCACCTTGTCGGACAGTTCATAGCCGGCCCCTAGCTTAGGGAGAAGGAAAAGTCTATTTAGAACACAGAATCTGCCGGCCTTGCTGATGGACATGGCGAGAGGGGGAAAGAGGAGGCGACAGCCTCAGTGAAGACCAAGCGGGTGTCATTTACTGAGATGGGGAAGAAGCCTGGTGGGAGGGCTGCATCGGAAACCAAGCATTATGAATGAGTTGCCTCTTACTCAGCAAGGGAGATGTCCAGTTGGGAGCTAGATATAGACTCTGCAGTTAGGGGAGCGGTCAGGGCCCAGGAGCTGCACTGGGACTTTTCAGTCCTTTCATGACGCTGGATGCCATGTCCCACCAGGCTCAGGTCCTGGCAGATGCTAAGATCTAGAGAACCCATAAAAGCAGTTCTTGAAATCACTAAGTCAAAGAGCCAGACCCATGGCAAACTACTCTTTGATAAGGATCATATCCCCCCACCCCCACCCCAAACCATCCTGCTTCAGATACTTAGAGACACGCTGTGCTGTGGGCAGGGCTGTAGGTGAGAGGGAGGGACTCTGTAGTGGAGCAAGTGAGTCTCAAGCCACAAGGGAGGGTTCTGCAGGTCTGGGAAGAGACAACTTCCAACCAAGACTTGCCCAGCAAGCTAGTTCTAAAGGCAGATTTACAATGATTTGCATTAAAGTTAAAACATTATAAATAGATTTATAACAGACTTATAATAGGGACATCTGGTCCACAGTTTGACCACAGGTATGTTTTAGGTATGTTCCCTCTTGGAAGACACCTGCCTCGTACGCAGCCGGCACAGGCTCGATCCCCAGCACTGCAAACAGTTTCCTGAGCCCCGCTAGAAGTGATGTCTGAACACTGAGTCAGGAGTAAACCTTGAGCACAGTCAGGTGTGCCCCCACAACAAAGAAAATAAACACGTCCCTCTTATATTGAGGCTCTTTGTATTCCTGAAACAACCAGATGCCATTGGGCTACACTGGCAAGTGATAGGGTCAAATGGAAATGTTACTGGCGCCCGCTCAAGGAAACCGATGAACAACGGGATGTCTAGTGATCTAGTGATCCTTATACAAATGAAAAGTGGAGAAGCACAGTTTAAGGGGGGGGATTACTTGGGGGACCATATGGGATGCCAGGGATGGAACCCAGGGCCGGCATGGGCCGGCCACATGCAAGGCAAACGCCTCTACCCGCTGGATTATCGCTCCGGCCCCTGGATGGGAATGTTTTAGGGTGACAATAAAGCAAAGGGACAATTAGGTCAGGAGGAACTCAACACTTCCCTCCCCCCTCCCCTCCCACTCAGGTCAGTGGCCTTGAGAGACCACGTGGTGCCAGGGATGAAACGCAGGGACTTCTCACATGCAAGGCATGTGCTTTTCCACTTGAGCTATTTTCTAGTTTCAGGAAGAAGCCTTTTCTCTAGTTGTACTTCAGTTTCATGGATTTCAGGAATGAGGCTTTCCCCACACAGATGTCAAATGTGTCACAGATGGAATCCAGGCCGACTGCACACAAGCCATACACTAAGTCACTGAACCACATACTTGGAAAAACAGCATTAAAAAAAATGTACAGGGGCCACAGTGATAGTACAGCAGGTAGGGCGTTTGCCTTGCACAGGACTACCTGGGTTTGATCCCCAGCATTCCATATGGTCCCCCAAGCTCCACCAGGAGTAATTCCTGAGTGCAGAGCCAGGAGTAACTCCTGACCTGAGCATTGTAACCCAAAAAGGAACCCTCCAAAAAAGTGCAATGCAGAGTTTAAAAGTCTGACTTCTCAGTCTGCAGAAATATTACAGGGTTAGGGCCCACTTGGCATCCATCTCAGGTACCACATGATCTCCCCGAGCATCACCAGGTATAGCCTTGGGGACCCCAAGTATCACTTGGGCCCCTGGAGCCCCTCAAGCACCACTAGGATGCCCCTATGAGCCCCAGGTATCACAGGGCTTAAGCAGCACTGTATAAGCCCTGGACCACCAGCCCAGCTGTGACCAAGTATCACCACGAGGAGGGCCCCATAGCGCTGAGTGCCACACGGAGGCCTCCCCAAAAAGTCTGGCCTCTCTATAAGTTGTTTTACCCCATCTTCCAGCTTAGAGGGAAGAATTTTCTATCTTATCAATGTGGAAATAAAAATATATTTTCAACTCAGAAATGTGTTGTTGGGTTGGAGAAATAGCGCAAAGGGCTATGGCATGTGTTTTGCATAAAGGAACCCAGGGTTCTTTGGAGCACTGCCAGGAACCACTCCTGAGCACGGAGTTGGGAATAGCCCCCAGCACCACTGAGAGTGCCCACCCCCTAAAAAAATAGCTCATTTTTGGTGAAACTAAAATCATACCTAAAGTAGATACACTGCGGATAAAATTACTTTGTGAGAAAATAGTTAAGGAATGGGAGGAATTTGCTCTTAGGCCAGTGCTAGGATCTGGAGGAATCTAGGCTTGCATTCATGAGACCATTATTTATTGAGCCTTCTGAGTGTCAGGTACTATTTAGATTCAGAAGATAAAACAGTGAGAAAAATAGACAAGAATCCCTGCCTTTTGCAAAACAAATATCTTAGTCAGGGAGACAGATTAACAAGCATGATACACAGAGACCAATTTAATGAATTAGTGGCGAGCACTGAGGGGCAAAATATAAGGTGAGAAGACAGAAAGGAAAGAGTTGGGAACTCAAAGTGAGAATATAGGACTAGTGGGAAGGGGAAGTTGTTACCTAGGAAAGTTATTGGTTTCTCTTGGTCTCAGTTTCTTCACTTGCAAAATAACACCTTCTTAAAGGACTCAGGTCAAAGAACTGACTTTTTAATTGGTACCAGGGATCAAATCCATGGTCTCACACATGCAAGGCATGTGCTTTACCACTGACCCACATCTTTGGCCTGAACCTGTCTTACTTATTTTGGGGCTCTGGCGCCACAACCAGTAAGTGCTCAGGGTTGGCTACATGTAAAGCAAGTGTA